>WMED01007964.1:0-17261 GCA_019650415.1 Pipa parva | reverse complement strand
CCTCCCTCCATAACTTCCAGAACCTATCACCGTCCGCTGTGGCTGGGCCCTGTTCATGCATCCCCCTCCCCCAATTCTGTTGTCAGGGCTAACTGGAAGAAGGATGCGTGGGGGGAAAAAAGGAAGTGGGAGGTGCCTGGAGTCCTCATGGTCATTTTGCACTGGAACTGGGTAAGCAGCATGGCAGGTGGAACTGGGTAAGCAGCATGGCAGGTGGAACTGGGTAAGCAGCATGGCAGGTGGAACTTGGAAAGAAGCATGGCAGGTGGAACTGGGTAAGCAGCATGACTGCTGGAGAAATACAGGAATCAGAGATAAAGCTGCAAATGAACAGTGAAATTACTTTCTGTTTGTAAGGAAAAGTTTTCTAGGCTGCTGAGCTGGAAGCTGTCACACGTATCTCCTGTCTGACAGAGCTGCTGTTTTATTTACACTGACTATTAGGAACTGTGCAGCTTGCTCTAAATCACAGAGGATACAGTTAACTAGCTCTTTATGTGTTCATACAGTATATAGAGATATGTCTCAGACCTGACTGGATTAATTTCTGATAAATAGATGAATCAGGCGTTATACACACTGTCAATTCAGAGCTTTGTAGCTTGCTCTGAATCACAGGAGATATGGTTAATAATCGTTTCTGGCCAAACAAACAAGGAAATCCTCAGACATGACTGGATCAATTTCTGATAAATGGATGCACCCTAATTAATACCTTGCTTTAATATATACTGTTGATTTCTGGAACATTGCAGCTTGCTCTGAATCACAGAGTACATGGTTAACTAATTCTATATGTGGACACAGTAATCAGGCCTGCCTGTGATGCATTCTGGGTAAATGGATCCAGCCTGATGTTTTTTGCATGCATCCTGAGTATTTTATTTACAATGCATATTTCTGTATTACTAGAACCTTTGCAGCTTGCTCTGAATCACAGAGGAGGTAGTTAATTCTTTATGCAGGCACAGAAATCAGGCATGTGTAGGCTGTATTCTGGGTAAGTGGATGCAGCCTGATGTTTTTTTAGATGCCACCTGACAATTTCATTTATGTCACATATTTCTGTATTACTGGAACCTTGCAGCTTGCTCTGAATCACGAAGGACATATATTTAACAAAGTCCTTTATGTTTACGCACAAATACAGAAGGCTCAGGGCTGCATGAGGGGTAAGTGGATGCAGCATAATAATTTTATATGCTACCCTGCTAATTTTATTTACAATCTATAATGTGTGGCTTTCTGATTTGATCTGATTCACAGGGGATATAGTTAACTAATTTTTATATGTGCATGTAAACACAAGAAAGCTTCCATTTGCATGGGCTGCATGCTGGGTAATTGGATACAGTCTGCTAATTTTATATGCAACCTGATCATTTTAATCTGCGTAATTTTGAACTTTGCATCTTAATCTGAATTGCAGAGGTTATATTTATTTACTTATTTTTTATGAGTGCATACAAATGGGGGCTTAGGCCTATGTGGGCTGCACTTTGGGTAAAAGGATCCAGTCTGATATATTTTAAATGCAGCCTGTTCATTTTATTAATAAACTGCAATGGCTTTCTATTTAACTATGCAGTGTATGAGTAAACTAATTTTAAACTAAACTAACTTTATCAGTGTATGATAAACTAATGTCAGATCAGTCCTACATCTTGGATATTTTATAGATACTGAGTTTATAGGGATTGTATTATAAGATCATCCTTTCAGCAATGTAAAACATATAATCAGCAAGGGTAGTAAGCAATGCATTTATTTGCAAAACTCATGGTTATCTTATTGATGAATGGGGGAATTCATCAATAGAAGTGAACTTTACAGAGGTCTAGTAACCTATAACAAACAATCCCCTGCAAATATCTATAAAGGATATCTATAAGGATGAAATCTTTAGCTTTATTTTATAGATATTTGCAAGGGATTGTTTACTATAGGTTACTAGACCTCTGTAAAGTTCGCCTCTGTTGATGAATTCCCCCATTAGTTTTTAAGGTATGAGATGGAACTCAGAATTAGGTCTGATGGGTGAACTATTTATTCAGCAGCAGTTTAAAATTCCTTCTCATCTCGCTGAGCACCTGTAAAATAAACTACCCAGATTAACCATGCCAACATGTCTCCCTCTTTAAAAGGCAATGTATACAGTAATGTGTCTGCACATTCTGAACTTCTAATCTGCAATCATTTCCAGTTTATGCTGTATACTGCTGTAGCTATTTGGTGTCCAGCTGAACTGATTACTAGCAGATAAAAAGGAATGACTGGGCAATTCTACCCCTTAAAAAGATATTAAAAACTTACCTTGTATTATGTTCCAGCGTTGCAGTCACCGCTTCATCCGGACTGTAATTTGCCTTCACCGAGACAGAGCTTCGGCTGACACAGGAGCCAGCATGAAGCTCTGCCCACTTATCGAATCGGCAGTCCAAATGAGTTTCAACATCATCATGTTCATTGCAGGGCCAATGAGAACGCTCCCCACAATGAGCATGATGATGTTGTAACCCATTTCCATACGCTGGCAGAGCTTCGCACTGGCTCTTGTGTCAGCCGAAGCACTGTGAGCTCTGCCTCGGTGAAGACAAATTACAGTCGAGATGAAGCTGTGACTGCATCGGTGGAAATTAATTTAATGTAAGTTTTTAATATCTTTCTTTTTTTTTAAACTTTAATTCTCCTTTAACACCAAACATCTCTAAAATTATAAATTAGTTCAGCTGTGCACTGCAGGACTGCAAAGATTTCATGTTCTTCTTACATGACTATCTTTATTGTAAGTTTATTTGACTGTAAAGTTTAATGTAATTACCAGATATATTTTAAATGATATATGGTAGGGGTCACTAGTCTCATAAGGCTACTATTCACTTAGGTGTTAATTCAGGATAGTGTGAAGTGAGGTGCGGCGTCCTTGCCTCACTTCGCACTGACTGATGCGCTCGCTGATGTCCTGCACATGGACATCAGTGAGCGCTTTAAAGGGATTCCAGTCTTTTGGTCTCGCTGAGACTGGAATCCCTTTAAAGCGCTCGCTGATGTCCACGTGCAGGACATCAGCGTGCTCATATCAGTCAGCGCGAAGTGAGGCGAGGACTCCGCACCTCACTTCACACTATCCTGAATTACCCCCTTAATCATTTTCAGCAATCTTGTTGCATCAGGTTGAACATTTCTAATGTAAATCTTTATTAGGCTTTAGTTCTTCTCTAAACTCTGCAGAGAATAATTTGCGGTGAAACTGTGATCCTACCAAAATAGAGAAAATCTGTATGGATGTTATGGATGAGGAGAGCTGCAAGTAGCAGAATGCATTGTATAGAACAGATTGAGTATGCAGCAGTTAAATGAATGCATTTATAGTGCTTTATCTAGGAGCTAAAACTCATCACTGATTAATATAGATATAATAGAAATCATATCAGCTAATCCAGATCATACAGTATTATTCAAGAGTATGCCAATATATTCCTGTTAATACAAAAAAGTAATGAAAGTAGAATTCATATGCAAATACGTATCATCCTGACAGTTCCACTGGGAGGTATTCTCTTTCTTTTCAGTTTTGCTATTGAATATCTCGTGTATGCCTAAACAAGTACTTTAAACTGCAGTTTTAGCAGATGAAGTGTATTCAGATTGTTGATTAGGTGCTACATATATATATATATATATATATATATATATATATGCGCCACTTCATTTTCTGTACCTTGTATGGAAAAGTGTTGTGAAAGGTATCCATAATTCCTTGGGGGAATTTTGTTATTTACCTTGTCTGACGATGTGCAAATAAGTTATATAGATACAAATGCATTTATTATTTATTGGTTTGTTCTGCTTCTTTTCCCCCAAGTGTTTATCAGCAAATGCAATATCATGTCACTCTCCTGAAGATGTAAAAGATTACGCCATTACTAGGGCACCAGGGGGAGCACATTATGACTGTCTGTCTCTGCTGACAGTGTTCGAACAAAAAAAAAAAAAAAAAATTCCACCAGTGTCTGAAAATGAATTTAAACATGAAGTTGATATTATTTTCAGCCCTAATCTATGGAGTGAGTCCCCGGGAACCTTGTACGTGTATGATAGTATTGTTTGGGTTTTTTCCTAGGTCCAAACAATATCTTGTCAGGTGCTAGATTAACTTTTACAATGAAGCCAAGCAATGATGAAGAGGTAGCATTTTTGGATGTCAATTTTTTTTTAATTAAAGTGACTATAGTATAGTTTCTTAAAGGCAAAGTAAATTAATTGGTTAAAATGAATTCTATTAACAAAATAATCAGAGCAAGCTGTGCCAAGTGGCTGAAATACTGATGATATTATACAGATGGGTGTTACCCTGTGTGTTAGACAAGAAATCAATGTAATCTGGAATCCAGAGATTCACTGGTTTGTATTTGCTCCGGTGTCCCTGGGTATGGCACTTTAAAATGTAAGAGGTATAAGAGGTAGGCATGGTTCAGTACTGTAGACATATTCCACTATGTATCAAGATATATATGGGAGAAACAATCAGGATTTTAGCACATGAACTTTTCCATTTTATTTCCAAGTGATCTCAACAGGTACACTTCCACTTTCCAAATAATTGCACTAAGAACGTAGGTTTTACAGTAAAGAAAAAAGGATTTCTCCTTTCCAGGGTTACCGTTAAATGTCTCAGGTTTTGACTTACCCACAGCCCTTACTCAGGCTCTGCTCTGTTTGGGTTCTCTCCAGTTGCCACTTTGTATACTTACATCATTAACAGTACAACATTTCTGCAGTCTTAATTCAGTGCAGCCCTACTCCAGTCCTAAAACAGTGCAGTGCCACTGCTGACAGTGCAGCCCTACTCCAGTCTTAAAACAGAGTGGGGACAGGGAAGGTTGGTCTCCCAAGCAGCAGCATCCCCCTGCTTATCCTACAGCATATGGCAGTGTGGCTTACAGGAAGTCATAGTACTGCAATGGTGGTCAGTAGAGTATGGGAAAGAGACTTGGGGACAGCACAGTAACAAATGTGAGCCAACAACAGTATATAAAGGTGGGGAAGAACAGTATAGGAAGGGGTTGGGGTGTCTGCAGAACAATATGGGATGGGTAGGCATTTGGCCAACAATTTAAAATTTTACCGTTGCACATCTCACACTGCCTTTTAACTCGGCATGAGAGGTATAATACATGGTAGGTACCGCTTCACTGTGGGGCACTATATGGGGGTACCGCAGCACTGTATATGGAAATATATAGGAAAGTTGCTGCACTGTATGGGGCACTATGGGGAGGAATTGATACACAGTAGGGTGCACAATAGATGCTGGTGGGGGGGGGGTGGTGGCATTTTTGGCATTTTCACCTAAAATGCCATTAAACTGGTTCCCATTACAATGTACAATGCCATGGAAAATGCTGGTGCTATGAAAACAAAATATAATTAAAAATTTATATATATGCACATGTTTTACATTGTATGTATTACGTAAGCCTATCTGAGAAGTTGAAAACCCTTCATATGTATTTCTCAAAATGTATACCATTGATCTAAATTTCTATACCAGCTACAGTGTCCCTATAGTACTAAAATTAAAAAGCAGTGCATAGTGGCCATCACACCTATTCAATAATGCAGAAATGCACAGAGGACTTCCACTAGTAAAGTTGGAAGAGTCAATGAGAGATGGAGGCTATCCAAAGCTAGGAAATGGAAACAAACCATTGATTCAGATGAACCAGGCTTACAGGAGAGAGAAGAAACTAAGCAGGAGGCAGGCATTGACCTGAAAAACTGGAATCCCCTATCAAAATAAAAAGGGTTGTCATGTCACATATATATATATAACAACATTTTTACTCCTGATGAAGCTGCCAACCCAGGGCGGTGAAACGCGCGTAGAGTGAAGCTGTATGTGTATTTTATGAAAAGTGTTTTTTAAAGTTGTGTTTGTGAGTATATCTCCTTTCCTTTTATAAAAAATTGAATTAATAAAACGTTATCACACTCTTCTAGGATTTTTTGCCATTCTCATATATTCATGGTGGATGCTATCGTTGACGTTGAATTGTTACATCTGGGGATTATATTGGCTGGAATTATCTATGGGAATTCTGTGAAGATTTATCCTGAATTGATGCAATTGCTGGATGCTTCCTTATATGCCTTTAACAGTCGTGACTCTGGTGAGTCTTTCCACACTCAGAGTGTTGTGAACAACACACTAGCACTGGGTTTTTTTACGTTTCTTGAGTATATTTTCACTATAAGCACTTGTTTATGTCTTGCGTTTATTGGTGATTTGGGCTTTTTACTTTGCATATATATTTTTTAAGATAAAGCACTATGTGCACATTTTTTGCGCTTCTCTCTTAGAGATTTTTTTTTGAATCAACATATATATATACTGTATATCACTCTGGCAAAATAATAGATACATGTTGAGTACATGTGCCATGAAAGAATTGGAGTAATACCTGTTTTATTTATTTATTTTTATCCTTACTCATCAATAGGTTTGTATAAAATTTGGCTTTGAAAAACAAAACAAAAACCAGTTTGCCATGGTAACCTTATCTATTACATGTGCTAGTTCTACAAGAGCTAATTTATCATGTAAAGTACATGTCAGATGTATCTGCCTGTCTATTTGTATTGATAAGCAAAATCTTGACAGATTTGTCCCACATGGAGAGATATATTGCCAGGATTTTCTTATCCTCATATAAGGCAGATAAATGGAGTCCCTAAATTCTCCTGTTAAACGTAATGAAAAAGAAACTGAATAAAACAACACTGAAAGCTGATGTGAAACCAGACGTTTAAGTTAATGGGTCAACAATATCATGCTTATTTATTTGTAGACAGCTGTTTTACACTCAGTTTATGTAATATTTGTTGAAGAATAAAGACTTTACTGACAATAAGATAAACTTTAACAGAATTCTATTCATATGATATTGGCCTCTGTTTAGCATAAGGCCATTAAAGAGCGCTTGCAAATTTGTATTTTAACAAATGTTTTCTTTTTAAATGTCTTATATTTTCATTGGCATAAAAATGAAGTGAAATTAGTTTCTTAACATTTAATAATATAATAGAGTTGACAGAACACACATTCAATACAATCCTGTTTATGGTTCACATTTAGATGTTTCTGTTGTGACCTCTCTGAGGTATTAAGCTCCTGATATACATAGTAATACATTTCATAATAGGAGATACCCTGTTATTTATCATGCAGTGACCCTTAATAATGGTTAATGTCTGAAGGTGTAACACTAAATTTCCCTAGCAAACTAGCCTTTCAGAATTGATGCTGATGTCATGGGCATATATGTTATAGTTGTATGCAAGGTTAAAAAGTTGGCATATATGCACCAAACATCAAATTACTTTCCTACTAAACAATTTCTAATAAAAGAACACTGTCAAGGTATAATCTGTATATTATGGGATTTTAATGAGATGCCTGATCTTACTTTGGTCTTCTTGACCAACCCTTTCTGCTTGTAAAACAACAGAAAGTAAAGCCATTTATTGCACATCTTTATAAAAATGTCCTTTCTGACATATGGAGGACATATCATGGGGGATATACTTATAATATGTTTTTTCTAGCCCACTGAAAACGTACTTTAGAATAGTACAAATCCTTGCAAAGGGGCTACTTCGGCAGGATTTCTCTACAATATCAATAGGAACAATACAATGGTCAGACCATGCACCATTCAGAATACAACTCAACCGGATATTCTGTGGAGACTAGTTGAATATCTCCTACATCATAATGAACAAGCTGTTTGAAACTAAAGTTAAACCTGAATGTGCTCCAGATATAAGTAGTTATTGGAAGAGAAAAAAATATATTTAGCCAGGGCTAGAACTAGTGGTAGACAGCATAAACGCCAGCCTTAGATGCTGCCTTAAACTAACCCCAAATGATGTAGATTGCAGCAGAACTTTGATTTTATATCTTAAGAGGACTTCTGCAGTCTTTTGTTTCCCTACTCTCTCCATGTAGCATAGCTTCATTAATAGCAGGTGGCTCCCATATTTGTAAGTCATTCAGGGGTTGGGCAGAAGGATCTAGCATGAGAATGGCTTTCACACTCTGCCTACTGAGGCTTTAGACGCTATTGTTAATTACCTTCTGTATGAAATAAATATTACACTATTATATATCTGTTGTTCTGGCAACTGATAAATCAGTTCATTATTGGGACACATACACATTGAGTGATAACATTCATCCATTACCTCCTGCCTGTAAAAATGGAACCTAGTATAAGCTAGCCAATATAGGTGCTTATTTAAGAAAGGCCAAATTGTCACATAAAGTTGTGAATTCACATTTATTCTGCTCCAAATTCAGGTATTCAGCAATCTCTGCAATGTGGTGAATTTCGAGACTAATTCGACAGTCAGACTTACGTAACATTTTGCACCACTTTACATTTGCCAGGTTAACTTCACCAGAATGAAGTGCCAAATCAGGGAGATGAGAGGGCTCTTGCTGCCTGACTATACTACACTATGGCTATTGACACAGTTACGTCTTCACTATGGGAATCCTCTGTTCAGTGAATAAGGAGTAGAGAATGTAAGAGTATCAAGCCAAAGAAATGAGACTTCACTTCGACAGTTGAATTCTTATTTTGATGAATAAGCCCCAGTATTTCATCGCCTCACAAACACTATTGGGAATTAAAGCCCCCTAGAAGTACCAGACAAAACCGTGATGCTGTGAAGAAAGCGCAAATATATACGGGCACGTAACAGTGCCTTATCAAATGTAACAAAATATGTAGATGTGGAAAAGCCCAAACATACCAAGATTAAAGCTAGTGCAGCTGGGTGTGACACAGAAAACCAAAAGCAAACACCTTGTCAGGTGAGAAAACTCAATAAACAAGTGTAGTGAACAATGACACACTTATATGCTCACCAGAGATATAAAATCTTCAAGCCAATTAATCAGATACACTGATTCCAAACATAATAACGAATTCCAACCAATATATAGCTCAGATGCATACATGAGGGGAAAAAAGAAGAAAAAGCTTCCATAGCGTCAAAAAACTTTTTACTGGTTAAAAAATAAAAACAAAGAACTACTCACAAACAAACAAATGGTAAATGCCAAATATACATGTGTGAATCACTTTAGATACCTCCAAATTAGCAGGACAAGCTGAACAGTTCCTGTATGTGTGTGGAGAAGTTCTCTCTCACTTGTAGCCAAACATCCACAGATGGAACTGCCACTTAAACAGCAATGAAGTAAGAAAAGGAACATCAAAATATATGATACCAGACCACTCAACGCGTTTCGCCACCTAAATAATGTCACCGTGGCTTCCTCAGGAGTATTCCTATCGAATAAATACCAGACTTACATTTTGATGTCCACAGTCATGGGGCCTGACATGAACAAATTAGAATATCTGGGCTTAATTAACATCCCGTGGTTTGAAGTTCCCACCCGCTTGCTGCTGTCTCAATTCTTCTTGCCGCTTATGATTAAATAACCTCTTTACATATGCACGGCTGACATGAGGAGGGGAGGAAAATGTCCGAGCTAACGGAGACAATTGCTTCAGAATAGGTCCCTGCAATACTTACCAAGAGATGGTAATGGGAAATACAGGCACTACAGGGAGCACTAGTGCAACCAATTTATTCTGTTTTACAATACAATCCTCAAACTACTTAGTTGTCTAAAGTATAGACATAAAAAAATGTAATTTGAATGGGATGAATTTTGCAATTTAAATGCCAATTTGATTATTAAAACTGGCTAGCTAAGCCATTTTTACCCAGTGGTGCATTTTAACAGTTACTTTAGTTTTCATGAAAGCCTACAGGTTTAACTTTAGAAAAGTAACTTTAGTGTGCAGAACAATACAACTTAAACCTACATTGTAAGTGCTATGTTTTTAAATCCTATTCTGTATACATAGCTACATTGTGTGACAGTACAATGTAGTTTTAATGAAAATATGTTTTTGCTAACCCTGGTGTATCTCATTATCTGCTATTCTTTATTTATTTCTATTAATAAGTGAAATAGACTGACATACAATGCAACATGTGCAAGTACTTCTTCTCACTAATAATAGATAACTTACATCTGATCCTAAGCCATAGTATCCTTTTCCAAGCTCCTACCCCATCTCCATCCCCCACAAATAAACAAATGTAAATATAAATACCTACATTATTGTGTTTGTGTGAGGAGGTTTGACATGGATATCCCCCACTGATCTGTATAACCCCCTGAAACACACTTCCCTGTTTGATTTGTGCATCACTTGCCAACCAGCATGGGAGTGTTGCTGAGACATTAGGCATGACCTCATAGAGGACTGCAGTAAGTGCAATGCTAGCTGGCATCGGTGCACTGACAAGGTGCGTCCTATTGAATTCAAAAGCAGCTGCATCAAAACCTTGCACTTTCCATAAAGCGGCAACTGCAAGTAAATGCATACAACTTACAAATAACAGAAATATAAGCTCGGATTTTAATCTTTCGTTCACTTTTTATAATCTTCTTTGCTATTGAGGCAACCTTTTGTTCACTAGTTCATGCATCCAATAAACACACACTGGGGACGTATCTAAGCATGTTCCCCAGTAATATGCTTATAATAATAACAGTAACTGATTTAGATGTGTTCAGACAAATGTTAACACTAATATATTTTTAGATTGTGACTCAGTATGGTCTACGGTACAACCCGTATGTAAAAGAAAAAAATCCAAACTTAGTATTCACAGATGTGGAAGAAAGTTAATATCAAGGAAGTCTGACAACGAAGCATCTGCCACATCGGATGGGATTTCCCATATTTTACTCTCTGCAGAAAGGTCTTTGGAGTGGCTAATTTCAAAGACTTAAGAAACAGTAAGAATTACAGTATACATTATTCTTTTGTGAAATGAAATCATTTAGAAATGCCTGCACCAGATATTTTCCACAAGCCTGTGGACAGATCGATACAGATAAAGATAGATAGATAAAACAAAGAAAGATTTTCAGATATGTTAAAACATAGGGTAAAATTTTAGTCTGAATTGTTGCGTATAGGTGCGAATTTGCCAGATAAAGACAGTCGCAATAGGCTGCTACTGTCCCAGTCCCATCTTTATAATGAGAATAATTTTATGGGAAAATTGTAGCAATCTTAACATTAAAAAATTGTCACAACTTTACAATGGGGAAATTGTAGAGGATTTACTAAGGGAATCTGTTGTTTGCGACAGTCAAATTCACACCTTAGTGAATAACCCTCTCTATCTTTTTTTATCAAACCCATCACAAAAAATATTGCATGGTTATATAACCGTTCCATATTTAAAGCATTTAACAGGAAACGGAATCATAATCACAGTGATCCTACTCTTTTAATTGTGAATTGGATGAAAAACCGTTAAAAAAAAAGTAAAGGGCAAACTAATTACTAAAGAACTTAATTAAAAAAAAATACAAAAACAAATCCTTGTTAAAACATGAAATAAATTCTTCATATAAAAATTAAAAAAAAAAAAGAAAAAAAAATCAAAGGGAAGGTAGGGGAATCCTTATTGAACCACTATGCAGATGTCATACATGTCATACAGCTTTTAAGCAATATGGTCAGTTGCGCAACCAAATAAACTTGCAGTGTCGTTCTTAAACTTGTAGCGTTGTTCTCTACAGTAGATGCCATGGCTGATATCAATACAAAATGCAAGAAGTTAGGGTGCAGAAACGTTTTTTATCTTAGCATGTGGTAAAATCAATGTCTCAGGGAGAATACCCTTCTTTTGTCAAGAACACTAGTAAATGTAAGGAACAACAACAATTTAAAGTGTGGTAATAACCATGTGACAAAACCACTCCCTTATTCACTTAGAGGCCTGAAACACATAGTCCATTTATTGAAAAATGCTTAGGAAGAGGAAATATACACAATTAAAAATGTTAGACAATCTATCCTAAGTCCTATATAGCTTGTCCAACAGTAGCAAGAGAAGAAGCACTCCTAGTGGCACTATACAGCTTTGGGTTTTCTATTGGCCTGGAATTGGCTCTGTCAAGGTAAGCAGTATGCAGGCACCATGCCTTATATAGAAATACAAACATGTTGAGACTAGATGCACATAGTAAGTTGTGTGCTTTATAATGAAGGTGATATAATCTTATTAATTCCTGTATGTAATTAGGCTAAATTTAGAAGGCTACACATTCCACAGCCATAGTAAAGTAATAAAAATAAATTACAATCTAATGCCCATGTACAAAATTACTATATCCATTAGTTACAATGTTTAGTATTTTTATCTTCATGCATTTATACAATGCTGATGCTCATTTGCTGTAATCATCTGAAAAAAAAGGAATATTGCATGGAATTACTAAACCTTGCTTTGGCAAGTTTGTTCTTAGAATGTTGTAATCCTTTTAAGTACCTACTCAATAGAGGAACAGCTGGTATAGGCTCCAGTCAGTAATGTTTAATACAGCATGCTGGGACTTCAGCCCTACCCAGACAATGAGCTGGGTCAGCATCGAACAGACATAAGTACCTCTTAGACAGCTGGCATAGTAACCAAATACCAGCCAATCCTGAAAAAAAGAGACATTTAATAACATTAATTTTCTTGTGCAGCAGACGGAGAGGTAACAAAAGCCAGGTTGATTGGATAGCCCTGGGATTTTTAGCTAACGATATCTTGGCAATAACAGAACACATTTCAAATTCAAGTGATGTAAAAAGTAAACTGTTGTTGCTATGGGGTTGTTTTTTGGATTGGTACATTAGTTTTAGATCATTACAAAACACTTTGCTCTCTGTGAAAGGATTGGAAACACATTGTGGTCGTTGATTAGAACTATTAGGAAGCTGGTATAATTTCACTTTACTTTTAATTGTTAAGACTTCGGCCTCACCAATGTATGTAAATATTACAATTTCTATCATAGAAAGGTGTGTAGAGGTGCAGAAGTGTTAGGTGGATGTAGGCTTGTAAAATTCCTTAGTGACATATAACCTTGGATATAAAAACAGTCTTTCAACTGTTGGGATGGTTCTGTCAGGAATATGACAAAAAGATACCTGGGCCATTGCCAAACACCTCAATGGACAGCCCACAACAGCCCCCCTGTAATATAGGAATACAGTTCAAGGTTAGACTACTTGCAACTGAGTCTGGTACATGTGCCTAGACTAGGTAAATGTTGATTTCATTTCAACATTTGTATTTTTTAAATGACATATGGTTAACTGTCACAAAGGAATGGTCCTACATACAACAACGGTCAATTCCTGCACTTTAGCTATAAAACTGCATTTATAGCAGATTGAATAGCAGAGCAGAGGTTTGTTAGCACTAACATATACACCAGGGCAAGACCTAAGGGAGTAGTATGAAATAAAGCAGAATGACAGTGCATCTGTAAAACTACTGAAGACAGTGTCCAGTTTGCCTTCTCTGAACATTCCCCTATCTTGCAAGAAAATCCCCACCACTTCAGAAGTGAGTGATAATTTACTTGCAAATGCATGCTGGAGTGCAATTCAGTTTGCTGCAAATCCACCAGAAAACATCATTTCCATGTAAGTTCCGGTCTTATAACACAGCACTGTTACAGTACATCGGAAAAGTTTGCTTTTTCTATATGCGCAACTTAATTATATCCCCTGCCCCCAATCCCTGTTTTCATTCTAAGGTCTATCTAATAGTTATAAGTAGCTGGATTGCCTTAATTCCCACTGAAGCATTTTGTTTCAAATTGGGGATTTCATCCTGGACACTTTGTTAAACTGAGGCATTAACACTCATGGTAAATCATACATTTTCCTAAATAACTGATACATTCTATATTCTGAGCATTGACGATGATTATGTGTAAATGAGAAATGACTGCAGAGTGCTTTGTGTAACTTGGGTATTCATTTTGGACTCTATTTAAATGGGACATTGGTGTGTGATACTTTTTATAACTAGGACATAATGCTTAAAGGGGAACTATAGACAGATTACATATTTACATATGCAGTACTAAACCTTAGTGAGAAGTGTTTCAACCCAGTAGATGTTTCTTGTGATGCAGAATGATTGAGTAGGCAGTACTGATAAACTCCTGCACCAGGAAATGTGTGTGTGACATGTACTGGCCACTTTTCCATGAAAAGGTACCCTCCCCAAGACATTTTTACCCTACTTACTACTTAGCACATGTGCACAAAGCAGCTTTCCCTCTGTAATCTCCTGCAATCCAACTTAATTTATGCGGCCAAAAGGTCAGCACACTGCTTAACCAATAGCAGTCAGGAAGCTTTTTCTTCTCATGCAGAATAGAAGGGAAAGGTTAAGGAAAACTCTCTGGAAAACTAATTAAGGGAACAAACGGCAAGCATTATTTCTTCCCTAAACATTTTTTTTAATTATTTGTGACAGCAGTTGGCTTAGTATAAAGGAGTTTTATATGTTTGTGTGCAGTTATATCAGCCCTATAGTGCCCCTTTAATGTACTCTTCTATATGGAGTCCTGTTAATGGATTATTCCAAATTGCAGCTCCATCTATAACATTCTGAGATGATATAGCCTCTACTAATAGTGATTTTTCAGTAGGTTACCAAGAAGCCATGGGAGGCAAGAGAATAATTGGGTATCTCAACTGGCATGGAAAGTCACCTTTGAAGTGTTTCCCTAAGGAACCTGTTAAAAAAATTAAGGCATGATTGTGCAACACTATTAAAAGGAGTGCTCTACATCCCCCAGAAGTCATATTTTCCTACCCAAGCGAGCAACTTCAGAATCTTAGGGTGCAGGCGTCCTTACAATTAGGGAGATGAACAATACAGGCATAAATACAGAAACACATGGTATGTTTAAAAATAGAAAAAATAATCAGTCCACTAGTGGTTTTTCACTTTTATAGTTTTAAAATATGCACTCCAAGTCCACACTTAGACACTGGTCTTTAACTTTATCCTGGTCATCTACCAATCCCAATCTACCACTCCTGCCACTGACAGTAACATTAGGCACCACTCAGAAAATGAACAAAGGTTTGAAATAGGAAGTGCATTTACATTTAGCAGGGTAAATATAAAGAATCCCTACACTTACTTTCCATACCAATTAATCCCCCAGTTTTATGTTTAGCTATAGAGGTTTTTCACTTTGCTCATAATAAATTATTGACACATCTGTCTGCTACCCATTTTAAGGAAGTTGAAGTGTCGAAATATTTCTATTTACCCTAAAACACACAAATATGTATCCTAAAACAAAATAGATTTTTGGTATTTACATTTTTTATCTCCTGAATTGTTGTTAAGCTGCTCTTTTTCACTGTTGTGTCAACCTTCCCACAGTTTTAGTGTAAATCGTGACAATAGTCGCAGTCTGAACTGTGGCATAAAAACAAGCGGACCTGATTCCAAGCAATCGCTGTGCTTGTATTTGGCAAAAGAGAAAATATTTTATTATTTTAAGGATCAAGTTGTAACAGTTGCAGCAGGGATTCTACTAAGAAAGATTGGGCCACTTATCCAAAAGACCAGGTAGGGAATTCAGGAAAACTAAACGGATGAAAAGAATGAAAGCAAATAAAAAAGAATGCTTATCTTGAGATAAATGTTGTAAAATCGTAAGTTTTATTAGACTTTTTTTTCCCCATTTATTAGATTTTTCTTTCCAACTGGTTGGACTTGTTTTACATGGATAACTTCAAATGCCCTTAGTGGTGCTGATTTATTTTTTACTTTTCTTGTTTATGTATTTGCATTGTAAGAAAGGTCTTATTGCTCCTTATTTCTCGTTTTTTTATTACATCTGGTCAAAGAGCAAACAACTTAAAAAAAAATGATATCAGAAGTCCCAGAAAGCCAGAGAAAGACCACAGAAAGCTTCCAGGGAGCTAAATTGTCCCGACAAATGTCCATACCTCGTTAATCCAGAACAAACATTTTCTGAGTCATTTAACATTATTAGTTCATTACTGCTACCTCATTTTCCTGCCCCAGAAGGGATGCTACAATATTAAATATCCAGAAAAGCTGTGCAGCAGGAGAAGGCAGGTGAGAATGGAGACCATCTGGGCAGGGCAGTATAATTCTCAATGAGTGGGCCTGTTAGAGGGGAGTTTGTAAAACAAGAGCTGAGCTTAGGGTTTGGGGTAAGAGATTCTGCAAAGCTGTGTAGGAAAATGGAAATAATAGATCATTTTCTTGAAAAGTGTTCTATGTATAAAAGTATTATGCATTGTGTTCTATAGAGATAATGTGATTGGGTTATGTAATGAATCCATCTAGTGGAGTACATAATTATTGGATTCAGGAAATCTGTGTTTATGAATATGTTAATCTGGGTGGGGCTTCAGAGTTAACATAAGCTGCTGTTCATGTAATAAAAGGGTTTTTGGCTCCAGGGCCTCCACCAGAAGGGAGGAAAGTGTCTGCAAGACTTATGAAGTTAGCAGAGCCCTGTAAGAGGTCACTTCACAAGTGACAGTTATCTCTAGTTACAGAAGGGTAACTTCTCCAACAAGGGGTGCAGTTGGTTTAGTGTGCCTGGGTATCTTGGACAGAAGGTCAGGCACCTTGGGCAGGGTCTTGGTGACAGGTCTTAGGGTGGTAGGTCTGGATATTGTGCTACCTTTGGAATCAGAACCATTTAGGATGGTTTCATCTCAGATGCTGAGCAAGGAATTGCTCTAAGTTTCCCAAGGAGTGGGGTGAGAGCTGTTCCTGACTCTTGTTGCTAATGGAGGGTAACTATGCACAAAAGTATGTTCTATGTCTTTATGATGGATGCTATAAGTTCTAAGTGTGCTACTGATTTGTGTGCTGTGAATAAACTGTTCCTGTTTTGAAGAACCTCTGGCATCCATTGTGTATTTAAAGGTACAGGCACTACTCCTAATGTAAACATGGCTTATGCCCTGAGAGACTGATTGAAGCTGTGTACAGCAATCCATCCCAAGAGCGAATGCATGTAAACACAAGAAGTGGTCAAAATAGCATTACAATTGTAAATATAAATTAGAATGAATAAATAATAATAATACAAACCCCAAAATCAGAAAAGTTGGCACGTTGTGTAAATCGTAAATAAAAACAGAATACAATGACTTGCAAATCTTTTTCAACCCATATTCAGCTGAATAGAATGCAAAGACAATATATTTATTTTGTTTTGCAAATAACCATTAACTTAAAATTCAATGGTAGCAACACATTGCAAAA
The DNA here is from genome assembly GCA_019650415.1 of Pipa parva. Lineage (NCBI taxonomy): Eukaryota > Metazoa > Chordata > Amphibia > Anura > Pipidae > Pipa > Pipa parva. The sequence continues at coordinate 32 of WMED01007964.1, read as the reverse complement.
AAGTTGGCACAGGGACATTTTTACCACTGTGT
>WMED01007962.1:0-17262 GCA_019650415.1 Pipa parva | reverse complement strand
TTGTAAGCTCTATGGGGCAGGGACCTCTACCCTCTTGTTTCAATCATGACCTGGCACTTAAAGTGATGTTTTTTCTTGATTACATACTTGTAATTTACTTCACTTGTTCTTTGTTCCGCACTTTACCCTTGTCTGTATTATTACTGGATTGTACAGCGCTGCGTAACCTTGTGGCGCTTTATAAATAAAAATACACATACATATATTTCAGCAAACTGAGCAAGCGCAGTAGCAGAAATCTAATATAAAAGTGCTACTACTCTTGTTCTACTCACTGAAATTCAACATGAACAGGAAGTAAAGAGGACAGCATCACTGTAAAGAGCAGGAGAAATCAGCAAGTTAGTGAGGGCAGGAGACAGAGCTGGATGATTAAACACCTATATCAGATATACTGTATATAGCACATGTGTAAACCATGATGGTCTCCTCTGCGCTTAGCTATCACTTCTTCCCTGTGCTGGTACATTTTTTCCAGCTTATATTCTCTTTTGTCTTGGAGAAATGGTTTTGGCAGCAGACAATAAAGAAACCCAGTAGTGGAGCCTGGGTCTTGCTGCATAGTCTTAGGGGGAGTGTGCTTAGCGCAATGAGATGTATACAATAGACACAGGTCAGCACCACAGCTCTCCTGGTATAAGCCTGTTTCATACCCTGTCATGGCTGAAAAGGAATCAGCTTAAACCCCAATTAAATATCGACTGGGTCTCACTTGGAGGAGAATAAGCAGAACATTATGTTGGTAATGACTGTGATCCCATTAGGCAGGGCTGTAAGGGATGTGTACAGCAAAGGGCAGAGGGTCGCTGAGTTGGGCTGTTATGTCTGGTCATGTTGGTCTTTCCCCAGATGTCCAGTGCACATTTCACATCAAACGTATAATTACTGGCATGGGTTTTTTTTTCAAGGACTAAGAGGAAATAATAAATTGTACTTCCTAGAGATTAGCCCAGGGATATTCAGCCTTTTGAGGCATGCTGGGTTTTGTAGTTCAACAACTGGACAGATAAAGGTTAGATATCCATATAGGAATAATGGAAAATGTCACAAATCCAGTAAGGTGTTAGTTTTGGTGATATTTAAGGTTCTATTACTCGGTGTCCAGAGAATAAGTCTTAAGAGGGGGTGGCTGTTCTGTGATTTCATTACATCATTGCTGTGTCACATGATACAGCAGGATAGTGTGCCCAACATGGTGGTGGTTATCCATTAGACAGATAGGACAGAACATAGGGGTGCATCGGTAGGACAGGTCTACTCCCAATGGCCACTTGCCCTTTCCCCCCCAGGCGCACATGTTCTATTACTATGATTTTCCAACCTCACCATTAATTTCTTTTGTGGTACCAAATCAACCTTGCTTTCATTAGGCCAAAAGCATGGTTAGGGAATTCAACTGCATTGAACGCAGCACTGTAATAAGATGTTAAATATCCCAAAAGAAAATCTATAATATGTGGATAGCCAACCTTTGTCTCTCCAGATGTGGAACAGTTAACATTAAACATCACAAAAACTGATTATAATTTAAAGTCCAATACAACTTGTATTAAAAGAATATTAAGCAATGAGCCGTCACGCCATATGTTTTTATAGGGTTTGCTATACGCATTTAAATGAACACAGTGCCCCACTGGGACTTACAGAGCTATGGTGCCATAGAGGGGGGAATTCAGCAAACTCCGAAGTGAGGTGCGTAGTGTTCGCCTCACTTCGAAACAACTGAAATGCGCATGCTGATGTCCTGCACGCGGACATTAGCATGTGCATTAAAGGGATACCCCTCTCGGCGAGAGCACTCGAGTCTCCTCGCCGGGAGGGGAATCCCTTTAATGCGCATGCTGATGTCCGCATGCAGGACATCAGCATGCGCATTTCAGTTGGTCCGAAGTGAGGCGAACACTACGCACCTCACTTTGGAGCTTGCTGAATTCCCCCCAGAGTGTCTCTGCGTTTTTTACTTTACGAGATTTTTTAGCTATACAGTGGTACCTTGAGATATGAGTTTAATGCGTTCTGTGACCGAGCTTGTATCTCAAGAAATTTGTATGTTGAGCAGCTCGTATCTCGAGGTACCACTGTATATAGCTGCATCGCTTAAGCATTGGGCTTAGAGAGAGAGCGTTAAAGTCTTTTTTTCTGCAGTGCAAATGTTACTAAAACTCTGCACTGGTTAGGGGATCCCACAAAAGGAGATTATAGAAGGACAGAACTTTCTATAAAAAAGAATAACAACAACAATTATGTCTTTTAGTATTAAAAATTAAAAAAAGATTTGACTTTCCTTTCCTTTTATAGTGTGTTATCATGAAGATCCCAAGAAGGTGCCTGGGGTAAATAGCTTGAAAATAACATAAACATAGTATTCCAAGGAATGAGATCCCAATACAGCAATGTGATATTTCCCAGACAACTTCTTTGTAATTGGGGACCACTCGTTAGTCATGTGATATATATATATATATATATATATATATATATATATATATATATATATATGGCATTATCCTGCTCTACTACAACATAGAACCCTCCCAGTGGTAGGCGTGGGACTGTGTAATTTGTTTAGACTGACATGGCAGTTACCTAAATACAGCACTTAACATGAATTTATGATTTTATTGCTTTCTGTCGGTTCATATCTTTTCTCATAGAAGCCATGTTGTTAAACAGACTTCACTCAATCCCATTGTTTTCTATGGAGCTAAACATATACAGAAAGTGTTGCCCTAAATCCCAATTGTTAAAGCTAAATATCTCTTACTTTATAGACACAGTGTGGAATGTTTGGAAGCACAGATTGAATATATAGTAAATGCATTTAAGGCATTTTGATTGTTTTTTGTGTGTGTTTTTGTCTTTTTAACTCAAGGTTATGAAACATTTCATTGTAAAATACAAATTGCTTTGCATGTATAACGTAATATACATTTGAGTATTATTTTTCCTTTAATGTAAATGTCCACCCTTTGTACCAGTTTCTTGTTACCCTGTGTAAAAGCAGTCATTTACTGCCATGCTGTAGCTCTGTAGGGATCAACATGCCATGTTCTGCCCTCCTCTCCCATATTTAGTTAGTGATACCTAGATCTCCATTCAAAAATAAGGTCATTAGAAGAAAGCCGTTGTGACCTTTATCTTGACCAAACACCTGAGCTACCCAACAACAGAATAACACAGATCTCTCCTCAGCCCTGTACAGAGCTTCCTCCCAACACAGCAGGAAGGCTCTAGCTATTAATTAGTGGAAGATTAAAACGAACTAATGAGTGAGTCTAGTTTCCCTTCTTTCCCCCTCCTACTAAATTAAGTATCCTCACAACCATGTGGCTACAACTGACCTCCATGTCCAGGTGGCTTCTCAGAAAGTATCTGTTACCTCCTCTACTACATGTCCTTAGGTGTGCATGGATTTATTTCATTTCTACAAAGTCGAATCCCTTTAATTTCTTTCTCCCGTCGAATCTTAAGTCTTGTTAAATCCTTTTTGCTTTTTTTTTTTTTTTTTTTTCCTCCCCTGCTCATCGCAGCTCATTAAACACTCTTGGAAGTAGGTAATTTCGTGGCTGATCCTGTCCCAAGTTCATCTCATTAGAGGACTTAAAGAGAACATTTCTGAGTGTCATTTAACATTTCTCTTCAATGGAATATATATTTAATGTATTAAGTAGACTTTCTCTTCATATTTTTCTTCTGCCTTTAGATATTATGGGGGCGTAGGTTACTGTATGCACAGAGAGCATAATTTGCTTGTGAATGTGTACACATGTACTGATGGCAAAGGGAGATGCAATATTTTTTGCATAAAGTATGTTATCACTAAAAAAAAAAAATATTAGTTTGTGCATAAAAACACTATATAAAAGATTATTATAGTAAAGAAGTATTCATATAATGTGTTTGCCATCTGATTATTTAACAACACAGCAGTGCTTCCTTGCTTTATGACTGAGATAAAGGATATCTTTGTAATAGACAGAAGTGTTTGTGTTAATACTTGTTTCATTGCACTTCTCCAGGACACTCAGTAGAGCTGGTATTAGCATCTCTAGCACAGGGTAACTGATATAACTGAATATACTAATTCATCTCTTAAACGCTAACGGTTTTAAAGAGGGGTCTAGTGTACATCCAGGAGACATGATCTGCACTGGTGCAAGCATCCCTAACAAAACATCCCATTTTGTAAATCATCTGATCTTCAGATAAAATATATTCTACCTGGACCATGGAATGTAGTGAAGGCTGTAGTTTGCCAGATGCCTCCCCCCCAGTAGCTGTTTATGGGGTCAGGAAGTGAATCCTGCCTCTGATCGTATGATATCATCAAGAAAATAAAGGCAAAGTGAGTCTTCTGAGCAGTGTTGGAAATCAGATTCTCGGATATGCTTATGGATGTCATAGTCAGAGGCCCAGTTTGCTTTCACATATACCTGATTGGCTCGTGTGCCACCTTTTAGGGTAGGTGCAATTTCACTAATGCAGTCCTCTTTAAAAGCCTTTTTCCCTTCTAGGCGTTTTTGAACTGCGGCTGTTGATAAGGCACTTATCATTTTAGTTCAGGTACAGCTGGAGAGACAAAGGTTGAATACCAATGCATTTGAAACATTTGTTTTTGTATTGAGATAAATAATGAAATTCCCAAAAATAATAATAAGTTTTAGCATCAACTTGACCATGAACTGAAGATTGCCTTACTTAAGTTTCTCCAGCTGCTAATCTTATCCTTTTGTCCCATGAAAATTGCTTCTGCTTTCAGTGTGTTGTGAACCTTTATTTACACCAGGGTTTCCTCGATATTGCAAGTCAGATTTTCTGAGCTATACTGGGAAGTGGTCGTTACCCATAACACATTACTCAGGTTGAGAGAGAGAAGGTTTCCTTCTCTGTACTGAGAAAGCCATTACAGTATTTTATCAGACAGGCAACTTGCTTTCCAATTTCTCCTGGGCTGAACCACTCATCTTTTTATTTCAAACACACATCATACGCTAGTTTATCTGTGCTGAACAAAGCTTGTCTTCGAAAGCCCGTCAGTCACCTTCTGTAGAACAAAACCTGATGCCGATTGCCTCTTAGTAAAGCTACAATTAACATTTATCACAGGGCAGTTTTCAAATAGCATTGACTTGTAAAAGCTGCTTTGGCATATCCCAATCATTCCTCAGGGCCAAAATGTCACTCTGTTTCTCTTCTTTAAGTCTCAAGTCTATAAGTAGTTTCGACAATGACACTTTTCAGTGTGGATCTTTCTGTTAGATTTATCTACTTTCATGGACGTTTGTAAGATCGGCAGCTGTACCTGTTAAAGGAATACAATGAAAATTAACTTGGAAAATGATCTTTGCACATGAGGACAACCTAGTGATCTGTGTTTCTGTGATTATAAAGATGCAGAGATCTAGAACTCTCAGTCCAAGATCTATTATGGCAGGCTTACACTTAAAGGGTTGATGTCAATGAATGTGGGTGTGGGTTTAACCCCCAAGAAGGGGGATCAACAAAAGATCTTTTTGTTTTTACATTCTGGAATTGGAAGGTATGTTGTTAAAAGTAAAGTAGCACCAAAAAAATTAAAATTGTACCAAAAGTCTTTAATGTATAATCAATCTGTGTTTTTAAAAACTGCAAAATGGAGTCCATAAAGTACGACCTTTAGCATTAAAACTGGGGCACTTCCTAATTATGTACTATCTAAAGCTCCACAGAAAGCAATACGGCTGGGGTGGGTTTGATTATCTAACAAATCAAACATGGCTGCTTTCAATGAAAATTCAAACAGACCGAAAGCAATAAAATCTATGAATTCTACTTCAAAGATAACATTTTTACAAGCATTGTGTTTGAATAATTGTTTTGCCAAGACAGATGAGAACGTTTATTTTTATAGTGTTACTGCACCTTTACTACATGAGGGTGTTTTAATTCTGTAAGTGAATAAATGTCATTTTGTTTTTGTTTTTGTTTTTTAGGGCTGTTTTTTACAAGAAAAGTTCCAAGCAGCGATTCTCTGATCTGTTGTGTTCTGAATTTGCCAGTGGTTTGGCTCCAAAGCCAAGAAAAACCAAGAAGGCTTTGAATTCAGAGACGCAGATGTGAGACAACTGGGCCCATGGCATTATTGAAGTTTAAAGTTTTAGATCCCAAATTGGAAAAACTGAATTTCACATCATCAATAGCCATTAAATATAAAGCAACATGAGGTTGAGAAGATAACCTGAAACTCCAGCGCAAAAAAAATAATATCACTTTGGTTTTAACAGGAAAATATTGCAGATATTGGAACTAAAAGCCACATTATCTACTAAGTCTACTGGTGGGTTGTGGCAGCCTTTAACTGACCATCTTATTAAAGGCTGGTTTCATTATCTGATGGCATTAAAGTATTCAGATTATCTGAAACACTGCAAAGTACATGCGGATTTAGGATTGTTCATTTCTCACCAAAGATCCATAAATGCAGAGTTGATATGGGACGAAGCTGAAAATACCATCTACAGATAAACAGAGGCCCATTTTCTACGTTCAATAAACATATATCAAATTGCTCTAAATCCATCACTTCAAAATTCTTCCCAATATTGAATCTTACGCCAGAAATTTGTTCAGATGTTAAGCCAAATCTTAATGTGCATTCATTTCAGCTTAAATATCCCATGATTGTATTTATGTTGAATTTCTGTTTTAGGGAGCAAATAAAGTCACCAGAAAAGAATGGATTTTTCTAGAGTTTGGGCAAAAATAAAATGGAATTTTATACAAAACTTTGGGATGTAGCTGAATTCAGCAAAGCCTTGCCTTCTTCCCATTAGGTGAGCATAAATAAAGGTCTATTTTCCCTTATGGATAAGGTTACATGGGTGATACTTGCAATGGTTTTTTTTTTTAGCCCAGACTGGAAAAAACAGAGGCTGGAAGTGTCCACCCAACTCAGACTTACTGCAGGATGTTCACAGTTTGAGCCAATCACTGTGAGTGCTTATGTATACAATTACCCACAAGTCTAAGGACAGGGATCCCCAAGATTTTCTCACCTTGTCTACATCTACATAAAGATGAAGCTTTTACAAGTTTTTGCTATACCTGGCCTTAGCATACCCTAATACACGCCTTTTAGGGAAAGTACCATATACCCAAACCTATTCTCCTGTGTGTTTATGTATGTGAGCTAAGGCATTTTTGAGCATTGTGAATTTGTTATGTATAAATGAAACCGTGAAATTGACAGTGTGACATTAAATACGATTTTTCTTACCTTTCACACTGGTAATCGCAATTTTTTTTCTTCCTAAAGAAAGCTTACAGTTTGGAATTCTAAACTTTGGCAACCCAAGGAATTCTCCAAACAACTCTACAGAACAACGCCATCAAGTGGCTTTATAGATGACTTTTTTCTTTCTAGGAAATATGCCTCAGTTGCGTCTTCCTTTCATCTGTATCTGCGGAGAAGTGTTTTAGGCTTATCGTTAGAATTTATACTCTAACTAAAGCCTTTATACTTTCTTTATAACCTACTTATAAACACCTCACATTTTCCCTCTCAATATATGTTTGTGCATTGCTCTTCCTTCACTTTTCATGGAGGAATTACTTCATGTTTTTGTTGATAAGGAAGGTCCAGTTTACCATATTTTATTTGAGTAGGACCCCTCCCCTCTCCTTGTTTTCACTCGTTGGCACTTTGTAGTATGTTCGCCAAAGCAGCTCATTAAAAGTATTTGCTTAAAAGATCAACACGACTGAGCAGACATCCCATGAATCCAGTGTTCTGCCTTTGTGTGAGTGCACATACCAGCCTAGCAGTGTTTGTAATCTAAGCTCTCTGTGCCGTACCTTCCCTGTTGGAGTCTGTTGTTCAACATTAAACCCCACACTGGGAGGTGGACCAGGGGCATTTATGTTTTGTTCTAAATTTGTTGAATAAAAGACAGAGAGGTTAATAAAGATGTCATGGGGGGGTCTGGGTTCTCTTTAAGTCTTTTGTTGCTATTTAAACTTTGATTGAAACAGATTACCTGGATGTTTCTGTACAGTGCCCATGGCATGAAAAGGGTAGTTTGTAAACTAAAATGCCTATTTCAAAGTTTGATATTGAATTTATTATTTCAATTTACATCTATATCATATTTGCAATGCCATTTTTTACTTATTTTTTCACAAGTGGATATGAATTTTTGTCAAATGGGTTTTTGCAGTATGTTTATACAGACCCCAGCTACATTTCGTACTATTCAGTTACACTAGGTACCACCCAATGAGCCATAATGTTCATTTCTCATTATTCACAAACCTACAGTTGACTATATAGCTGGGTCCCCCTGGTTAGCCAAGCTGATGCCCCCCCCCCATAGCAATACCCCCTTTAACCCACTGTTGGCAGCCCCGCCTTGTTCTGTCTTCTTATCACCATCTAAAGCACCAATGTCCCATGTACGAAATGTCATTATTAAAACATAAGCATGGTGCTTTTTTTGGTAGAGTCGCCATCATTTGTAACTCTGTCTTTGTTAGATGATTATTTTATAGATTCAGATTTTTTTCTTTTGTGAAGTAACTTTATCTGCAATTTTGCCTCTTGCTATTTCCAATTTAGGCAGAAATAAGTACAGTATTGTCAACTTAATGTTATTAAAGGCACATTTTCATGCCTATAATACAATAATAGGATGGGGTGGATTGAAGAAAACGTATGACCCCCAGCTCCTACAAATGCCCGCAGACTTATTTTCTCACTTTAAAATTCCTGATGATGAGACAGAAAGCGGTCCCTGGTGGTGGTGCAGGTAAGTGATAGGGGGCCTGGAGAAGACTGTGTTTATTGGTGTTTTTACATATTTGCCTAACACAAAAGAAAATGAATGTGACAAAAACATGGGGCAATAATCTGCAATTCTGTGTATACCTCATTGAATGATTGTCCATACAGGGGTGGACAGTCCAGATGACGTTCTGTGATACAGAGAGCAACCTGACTGAGAAACTTTCAAGAATGCTTCTCTCGGTGTCTAATGAAAAAGAAGCTTAGGGTGAGGTGGGCTAAACAAAACCAAAAAGCTCTTCATGAGATATGGCTTTTCCACCCAACACCCATAAGCAAGGGTGTAATCAGTGCTCATGGGTAAGTGAGAGGAGACATTCAAATCATTTTCTTGCCCCATAACCAAATCCACACTAGTTTACTAACACAGATGCAGCCAGAATTACACAATTAAAAATCCAGCCCGTAGACATATTTTTAGGGATTATTAGACCTTGTCTTTGGAGAACTGGCTACTAAGAAGTAGGGTTTACTATGGTTGTTATGACCATGATTACTTGCCTTCCCTTTCAAGTCATATCCTCATTCCCTGCATTTCCAGTCAATGGTGTACTTTGTGTTCATTCCATGATGTCAAATATTACGCTTGTCATCTAACCCCTTGCCTCATCTAGTTTAGCTTGTGTTCATATGATTGGTCTTTTGATGTGTGTCAGTCCAATCAGTTGCCAGCAATATACACATTTGTGTAGATAAACAACAAACGAACGAAGACTCCGGCACTCCGAAATAAATAAAATCATCCAAAATTTATTGTAATAAAGTTAAAATCCAAGCGTCATGGTGATAAGATAAAAGATAAGAGCACCCTCTAACCGGTTTAATCATAGACGTCCATGATTAAGCGGCATCGCGTGAAACCGGTTAGAGGGTGCTCTTATCTTTTATCTTATCACCATGACGCTTGGATTTTAACTTTACTACAATAAATTTTGGATGATTCTATTTATTTCGGAGTGCCGGAGTCTTCGTTCGTATGTTGTTTGCTACATTGGGTCTCTTACTCCTTGGCACCCGCTGTTCTTTATACTGGTTTGGTGGATTGAGTGATCCTCTCCTTTTTCTGCACATTTGTGTAGATGATTTACCCACAGAGATTAGTTTTTAATTACTACTACTACTACTACGAGATTTAATTAATGCATTGGTTTTATATTAAATCAGCTTTTCCTGATATTTTTCTTATTATGAAATGTAATAATGGTATTCATCGGTGGCTTGATTTCCTATTCTCTTCATTTTTAATTACATTTCCCCTATGTTATACATAAGAGTTTATAAAATGTTCACAGAAATTCTTAGTAGCCTGCTCTCAAGAACTTACAATCTAATACTGTTCACCAAGGATGTCAAACAACTGCACTTCCCAACCATTCCTTGTTAATAACTGTTCGATTGAGACTCGTAGGACGGGCTGTGTCACGTTAATGTTCTGCACTAGAGTCTCTCTAAGGTACAAGAAAGATTAAATATTAGAAAATCTTTTATTTTTGATTTACATTTTTTTTTCTGTTTAAATGTGAGCGTTCCCTCCGCCACAATCTCAACGTGAGCCGTACCCAAACTCCCCTCTTCTTCCAGTTGTCCTTTGATAGATTTTTAATATGACTATAAAGAGTTTTGTTTGGGAGTTCATTCTTATTCAATGAGATTAAATTAAAGCACTTATCCCTTGGGTTTAAGTCAATCCATGTTGGATTTTCTCTGTGTTTGTTTCACGGAGCAGATTTTTATTTTTTCCTTGGAGCTGTTGTTTTTTTATCAAGCTGAAATAGACAAGAGCCTTTTCTACACTTCATTAACCCTGATCTGGGGGACAATCTCGCTGCCTACCAGATTCACATAGGAGGATTTGACTGTTCCATTCACATGCAAAACATCCTTCTACCACAAAGAGAGGCTCCATATTGACTTAATTAGCTGCTGCGCACTTTGCAAACTTCTAATACTACCCTGTTCACATTAATAAAAACCCGGGTTAATAGAATTAGCAAACAGAGACAAAAAAAAACTTCATTTTAATTGAAGGGTCATGTGATTTGAGATGTTTTGTGTTTCGATTTCATGTACATTTCATTGTAATGCTAAATAACGTGTTTTTCCGCTTGTGAAGGACAGTTTTACACTTTCCAAAACACAAAAAAACGCAAAAACTTTTTAAAGGTTAACTTTAATCCTATATTTTTAATGTGATAAATGTCTACTGTGCCCTTTACTTGTTCATGTACTTTCTGGAATTCTCTACCCCTCTACCTCCACCAAGAGCAATCCATCAATATCTTCAAATCTTAAACTGAAATCTTACCTGTTGGAGCACTAGCGCTGGTTTTCATGTCTATATTTTATCTTTAAACAACTATTTATTCTATTCTGTATTTATTTTCTTATTTAATTGCCACCTACAGCCTAATAAACTGACAGTTTGGGGGTTTTTCACTAAAGTTTGAATTGTTGCGTATAGGTGTGAATTCGCCAATTAAACACGGTCGCAATAGACTGCTACTGTCGCGTCTTTATAATGAGAATATTTTCACAGTTGCAACTTTACTATGGAAAATTATTACAGTCGTGACTAAAAATTGTCGCAGTCATGGATTTGCTATGGAAATTTGCTGTTTGAGAATTCGACAGTCGAAATCGCACCTTAGTGAATAACCCCCTTTATGCTACTGCACTTGTTACTCTCCTATCTGTTTATTTAAGTCTTCCTTTTATTTAGATTGTGAGCTCTATGGGGCAGGCACCTCCATCCTCTTGTTTCAGTCATGACCTGGCACTTAGAGGGATGTATTTTCTTGATTATATACTTGTAATTTACTTCACTTGTTCCTCGCTACGCACTTTCCTTGTCTATATTATAACTGTACTGATAGATTGTACAGTGCTCTGTAACCTAGTGGCGCTTTATAATTAAAACTATACATATATACATACATTCATACTGAGGAGTAATACTGTTTTACATTAATAATCTTAAATTACTCGTGCTACCTAGTTTGTACAAGTCAAACAGTCTAGCTCAGGAATGTGCAAACTATGGCAACTTTGGCCTGGCCATTCTGCCAATGTCAGGTGACAGGGCCGGGCTGTGAGGTAGTCAGCCATGCTCGTTGACTTTCAACTTCCTGTGAGAGGAACGCTTTAGCGCTAAGGCTAAGCGCTAGATCAGACGGAGCTGGGACAAGGAGAAGGATGGGAGAGAGCACCAAGATAGCGCCCCCTTCCTTCACAGGGCAGGGAGTGGGAAGGAGAGGGCAGTGCAGTTTGTTATGCTCTATGGCGTATACTATACAGCAGGGGTGGGAAATTAATTTTCCCATGGGGGCCACATGTGAAACTGTGAAATTGGAAAGTATATTACTCTAGCCTTCTAAAACCATTCCAGTTTCTCATGTGGCCCCATGGGAAAATTAATTGCCCTCCCCTGGTCTAGCTAGTAGCATGATGCACATTCTTTATGAGATTTTGGGGGCTTATTCAGTCAGAACAGTTGTGTGAAGGTCAAAATTTGTGTCCATTTGCCACTTCCCGCAAATTTGCAACTAATTCAGACACACGAACTTACAGAGCTCTTCACATCATGTTGTGCGAGGGCAATGCCCAGGTAATTAGGTTATTTATCAGGCATCGGAGACTGTCAAAGGTGTATTGTGTCAAGTTCGCTAGTTTTACTTCACCAGATCAAAGTGGAAAATTAGGGGGGTTGATGGCAGGGCTCCTACTGTCCCATTTACTCTACTATAAATGCATTTGGGGCATTTTCATTTGTTGATGTTACATTCTTTGTAAAGGGGAAATATACCATTACTGTTTCTACTTTATGCTGACCACTATGTTTAATGTGCCTGCCCTGCATCCTGTAAGGCAAAGGGTCATTACAGGGGTCCGTTACTGAATAGCAGATACAAGAGTTCAGGCAGAGTCCAGCTGTGTAGCATACTATATCTCTCTCATCTTATACCCCTGCCTGTTGGTGTAATAATGCCCCTATACACAGCATCTCTGATACATGGCACTTGTGTGTACTTCTGGACATCTTCCCTGCGTTGAAGGAAAACAACACCTTATATTTTGTGCAAGAATTCTGGTGGTCTTGCTTCAATCATAAATGACCCCTTGCAGTGGTGACAGAAGTTGATATATCACACAGACTCATATGACTTTGTATCTCTCGCTGACCAATTCTCCTCATTATTACTTATTTAATGATGCGTTTTGAAAATATATTAGGTAATTGCATGTTTGGTAGGTAATGACTTCCACGCACACTGCTGTTAAAGGTGTTCTTATTTTTTGTATGATAGACAGTTGCAATTGACCTTTATTTTGTATTTTGGTTTCCGGAGATCACTCGATTAACCTTTCATTTTCATGCTTATCTTTCTGTTCAGATCTGTACTATTTTAATTTTTTTCAGTCTGAACTTGTTCCTGGTTGCTAGGTTAGTTTAGCCTATCGACCAATGATGTAACTAGAAGCTGTGAGGCTCCCTGCAAAATAAACGTATACATAAATATATTTTTTTTTATTGCAATGACTCCTATAAAGGATTTCATTTTATGTCTGCAAGTCCGGCCCCTTTGACCCTGGGTGGTTTGGTTTTCTCAAATCTGATTGGACTGAGCTCCATGCGGCAGGGTCCTCCAACCTTTGTGTCAATCACAACCTATCACTTAAAGTGATGTATCCTTGTGATATTATATTTGTATTGTTTTTTGCACTTTTCCCTTGTCTGTATTCTACTTGTATCGCTGAATTGTACAGCGCTGCGTAAATTTGTGGCGCTTTATAAATAAAGTTATACATACATACATTGTGTCTGTCCAATCAACTGCAGATGCTGTGGACATGTGTCTAACTGACACAGTGTGGATAAACTAGTAAATGGAAGTGTAACTGTAATTCCTTATTAAAGGGTCTTATAAAACATATGCAATATTTATAACCACATTCATTGACGAGCATAGATAATTTAGCATGTAGATTTGGTTTTTGCAGATAAGAATAACACTTATTTAACTTTTGGGGCATTAAAGGGATTGAAGGATGGGGAGCTAACCATGACTATTATACCATGTGATTGGTCACTGTACTTTTTCTGATGTACACCATATAATTACTAAAAAATCATTTTATTTATTTATTTTTTGTTTTTCCTTTTAGATTATTTAGAGAAACAGTCAGAATGACACCAGGTAACTTTTTTTTTAATTTTTTTTTATCCAGGACAGTCAAAATATTATTTGCCCTCTGGCCGCTAAGCTTTTGTGTGAAGTGACCACGGGGCGGTAGGGCACACTGAGCGAACACTATATGGGGTAAAGCCCAAACCACAATAGGTTAAAAAGGTTCCTTTAAAAAAAAAAAAAGTCTCAATTTACACTCTGCAAGTCTTGACATCTTCAACTCAAAGGCCAGCTTTGTGGCTTGCCCAGTGAGCCTGTGAAATCTGTGGATGCATTAAACAGGCAGATCTTAGGGGTCATTCAGGGCTGTCAGACAATGGAACTCACCCATGCCCTGTATGAGAGGGGAGGGGAGATGCAGTCAGTGTGTGTTATTAGGTTCCAAAATGAGGTGGGAATAAGCCTCGTAGTCCATCTGTTGGCTGCCTTAGCTGGTCGTCGCTTCCAGTCTGTCCCAGCTACCAGCTGGCTGTCACCAACCAGCCACACTTTAAAGGGTGAAAGCCATCCGTCTTGCAAAGCGATCATTTAAGGCACTTAAGCAATTTTACACTTGCGATTAGCATCAATAATGCAGCATGATTTCTGCTATCAATACAGAGAATTTAGCAGGGCCTCACTGCTGTTGGGAGGATTTGATTGTGTAGCATGTCACAGGCAGAGAATGACATCCATTGTCAGCTCATGCCAGCACTTCCATAGTCTAAAAACTGTCCCAGTGTTGGGACCTAGGGGTCAGTGGATTGTGTCATATAGTTCTGTTGAGTGTGGTTCCCTTTAAATCTGATGGCAGTACTTGCAAATCAACAGGAAGTGTAATGGGTGATTGGGGGGGACCCCAGAAAATCTTCAGTTTGGAGCTACCAGACATATTCCTAATCTTAAACATAAAAGCATGTTGTGTCTTATGTACCAAAGGACCCCAACCCTTCAGTTACAGAATACAGCTTACAATTTCATGTAGGTGTATGTGTGCATATATGTGTGTGCCTGAATGTGGGTGTATGTGGGTGCCTGTGTGCCTGAATGTGGGTGTATGTGTGCATATATGTGGGTGCCTGTGTGCCTGAATGTGGTGTATGTATGTGAGAGTGCAAATGTGTATGCAGAAAATAACAGACTTTACTGAGTATGGACAGTAGGAAAGTGGGGAGTGGTTGTGAATTCACACATGCTAGAGGGAAACTTCAATAAAAATGTCCCTCAATCTCATTTCTCCCCCTTTATCCTTGCTGTTCCTTCACTTTGCCTGCAGATACTGATCCAGAAACAAAATGTAGCCCTTAACTCCCTGCCTGCTAGTCTACACCTGTTAGTAGAGTTCCATTACTATTGCTCGCATCTCTAGCAAACTTTCCCTACAGATTGTAAGCTCCTGTGAGCCAAAACTCCAAATATTACATGGCTCCATTGTTGACCCCCATTGATGCATCCTGCTTTTCTTATCTGCCAGATAGTGTTTTTCCCAGAGGCACCTGTTCCAATGGCCACATTTTAACATGTCCCTTGTTATGAGGAACAGCTTGTCCTTGAGGTGGGACATATGGAGAGGTCTTTGCTACAGAATATACAACTCATGATGTGGTGGGTATTTGAATAGCCCCTCCTGCCTGCTGTTTTAGCCTCAGTGGCAGTCCTAGAAAAAAAACTTCACAAGCAAGTGTGGCTACAGGATAAAAATATAGGTGGTCATTTTGTTGGGCATGCTAAATCCTTTCCATTTTGAAAAGGGTTGCTGAGACTGTTCCCAGACTAAGACTGATTTGTAACTAGCATCATTACCCCTTTCCCCCAGCTCCCCCAGTAATGGGAGACAAAGGGTTTAGTGCAGCAGGGAGACCAGGTGTGGTGAAGGCATAGCTCCACAGTTATATAGATATACTGTATATTCCAAATGGAGCATTAACTAGACTGTTGCTAGGCAATATGGGTGACCAGCTAACTCCTACATACCAGCCAAACGAGGCAAAATGTCTTTCCCATAAATCCACTTGTTTTCCTTGCTTCTCAGGCACCCCCTCTCTAGCATGATATTTCTCTTTCTTGCAGGTGGTATTTCCATTTCTTCTTTAACAGCCCTTAAATAGGAACTATAGCCAGATGACATCTTTACGTATGCAGTACTATACCTTTGTGAGAAGTGTTTCTCCCAGTAGATTTTTCAACTGAAGCAGAATGATTGAGTAGGCAGCACTGATAAACTCCTGCACCAGGAAATGTGTGTGTGACACGTACCGGCCAGTTTTCCATGAAAAGGTACCCACCCCCAGACATTTTTGCCCTACTTAGCACATGTGCACAAGTCAGCTTTCCCTCTGTTATCTCCTACATTAAAACTTAATTTATGCAGTGAAAAGATCAGCACACTGCTTAACCAATAGCAGTCAGGCAGCTTTTTCTTCTCAAGTTGCAGAACAGAAAGGGGAGGGGGGAGCAGGGGAGGAAAATGTCAGCTCTCTTTAGAACTAAACAGTGAAAGTATTATTTCTAACGTAAATGTTTTTTTTTTTAACTATTTGTGTCAGCAATTGGCTTAGTATAAAGGAGTTTTATATATATGTGTGCAGTTATATCAGAACTATAGTGCCCCTTTAAGGGGCTCATCGGGGCCCCAGGTCCTACTGGCATTTTATCAGCAGCTGATTCCCAGCTGGACATTGACTTAGTCAGTTTTCCTGATAAAATATGGAGGAATGACAATGTAAACATGTTGCAACCATTTGTTGTAACTTATTTTAATGATCCTTTATATCCTGGGGGAAAGTTTACATTCTCTTATTACAGAATACAAGTGGACGGCAATATCTAAACCGCATACCTTGAGGATTTCTTCCCAGAATCCTTTAACAAAGTCTCCTTTGATTACAATCCATTTGCTGAATCTTCTGTAGCTGAAACTTTCCCTGTCGTTTAAATAACTACCTTTTTTCCTTTCCTCTCTCTCTTAGCATTGACACAGTGTCCAATCTACTACCACTTTTAGCACTCAAACCCAGCCGTCCATCCCTGCTGATATTATCGCTGACAGCGCTGTGATCAATCATGCAAAGGATTCTGGTCTTTGAGATTTGATGTCTTTATTACAAGTTGGTTTCAGGTGGTAAAAGAGAGATATGCTTGGTTGACATTATAGTGTTTTTTTTTTGTACTTTCTGTTCTGCTAATTCCAGCAGTTATTTTCCTAAAATAAAACCCCAACCCCCCCCCAACAAATAAATAATATATCCATCTATTTACAAAACTAGTTACAACATTTGA
>WMED01007960.1:0-17264 GCA_019650415.1 Pipa parva | reverse complement strand
GCCGCATAGGTGACCCCACACTCCTGTCTGACGTCACTCGCAGGAGCGCGGGGTCACCTAAGCATCGGGACTCTGGAGGGTGGATCGGCGTTGACAGCGGACTACAAGTAAGTTTTTTACATCTGCGGCCCACACAAAAATCTCAAACTTTGTCTCTAAACTTTAGAGGCAAAGTTTGAGACTCTTGTGCGGGCCGCAGATATGCCAGTAAAGGGCCGCATGCGGCCCGCGGGACACCAGTTTGACATGCCTGCTATACATTCTATGTGTAACACTTGAAAAATAGAAAAACAATCAATGCTTAGTAATAACAATTCTTATGTAGAGGCAATTGATCTTTGCCCAACTGTTTCAAGGTTGTTAGGTGACTTCTTATAAGACATGAACAACTAGAAGTTCCAAACACTATGTGGAAGTGCACACTAGTATGTTATAAAGTGGTGCTAGATTCATAGCTGCTGTACACACATTACAACATTGGCAACAAAGTAGAGGAATAGAATCTGCACACACACACGCAGGAAGGTATTGAATCTTATTTTTTTAAAAACCACGAGTGCAGGTTAACAATCAGCCTCACTGTTAAATCTGAACAGTAAATCAGGTAAACATTTTATTTCTCTTAGTAAAATTCAGCAAAATATTTTTTTTTTTAAATCTGGTGAATTACAAGTTTTGAAAAATACCAGAGAATATGTTAAAAATTCATTGTTATTTATTTGTCTTTTTGTGATTTTCAGCATTTTTAAGTTAAAGGCAAACAAGAAGCCATCATAATTTGAAACAAATGTAATAAGTAATAAAAGTACAAGTCTTTGTATGTGGATGAGATGAGCTAAGAGGGGAAGATGTCTGCTGAGAAGAAATAAGGGAGTGCTTTGGGTACATCTGTTGGATGAGCCCTACTGGTTTATTAGAGAATTGTGCTGTGTTATGGTATTGTAAAATGTGTCATTTTGTGCAATGAATACCTACTGTGTTTATTATCAAAAGCAAATTCCTACTTGTTCTTCAACATACCAATAAAATCCACATTTGTTTCCCTGGGAAGGTGCTTGCCCTCTGCACTAAGTCTTGATTCTTTGTAGCTGTAGAAAATAAGTAACATTGCTTCCTCCTTAGTGAGGTCATGCACACAGCTGGAATTTACCCTTTAAGCACATGCCCTCACTGCCAGTGCAATGATGTCGCTAATGAAGAGTCAATTCTGCTAATTTGTCCCACTAGATAGCATCACAATGTACTTACACGCCTCCTCCTATACATTAGTAGGACCTATGTGTGAAAGGGTCTCAGGAGGAGCAATTCCTGGTACCACCTATGTAAAAGTTAATGTGTCCCCCTATAGCAGCAAACTATAAAATGACTAAGTATTGAGTATGGGTATTTTTTCACAGTTTTCTGAAGACCAAAAAAACCCTAATGATATAGTTCATTACATTAGTGATATAAATATTGTTATCGCTATCAATTCAGACCAAGGTTTCATAAGGAAGCATTCATATTAAGCAGTAACTGATATATATACCTTATCTTCACTCGTTCTCAAATTATCTTCTATAAAAGTGACCATTTGGGGTACATGGGTGACAGCCTCCTGTGTCTCTTGGGGAGTGCTTTTTACATCAGAATCAACACCATCATTGTGGGGATGCTTGTTTGTATTTGAATCAAACAGTATCTGGTTTATGTTCAATTCTGCTTGGGTTGTTCCCTGTAGTGAGAGTTGTTTGACGATACTCTCATGATTATTTTTCTTTCTCTGCTCCTTCCTATTCTCATTTACTTTCTAAAACATCAATAAAGTAAGAGAAATTAATCATTGTAAAATTATGCAGTTTCAACAGTAAATATATCCAATAAGGCTTTTCATGAATCATTGTGAATTACAGAATTTTTATTGTTAAATTGGATGGAATGTCAAAACTATTTATATCTTTTTTTATTTAGCCTAAAACAACACTTTTTCTATTTTATTGTTGTTATTTTGTTTTTTTATTGTCCTGCTATATTCCACATGATTATTTTCATCCCATTATTAGCACTTGTGCTGAACCTTTGACCAGGGAGCAGTTTTAGTAATATTTGAAGATTTTAACATTGGTAAAACCTTCTGTGTGGAGTAAAAGCAAGATGATTAATTTTCAAGCAAATAACCTACTCTACAAAAAATCAATAAGTTATAAAATGTTTTCTTAGTCCAGTTAGAAGGTGGGGTTAGTTCCACTCACAGTTACAGATGCTTCTAATGAACAGCAAGAAAGGAACGCCATTGGGCATATCTCAGGTATAGCAAGCTCTACTAAAAGATAAAACATTTTCTGTACTTGGAATGTTCTTACACCTGTATTTTTTTTTTATATAAATGGAGGTAAGAAGAATTTGAAAAAGGTTTTATTGTACAAACTGACCAGCAGCAGAACTGGATAGTAACTCTCAAGCTATGAAGCAGTAAACTAATACCATATTAGAAGTCAGTGGTTGAATATCAAAAGGGCAAATAGAAGGAGGAGTTCAGGAAAATTGACTGAAGTAGAAACAAGTTCAGAGAACTAGGGACACCATTTAATGGAACAGAAGAAGAACAGAGTGTAAAATAAGTTAGAAGAAAGGGCAATGGCTGTACCAGTTTGCTTATGTGAACCAGGTGTACAACTCTAAATATTTACTATAAACTGCAGATATCTGGTTCCACAGTCTCCAAATTACCACCAAGACATGCAATAATATTCAACGAACAGTAATCAGGATTTTATTTAACATTTTTTAAGGTCTTACAACCTTAAGAACAGTCATACAGCAACGTTTTGGCACAGAGTGTAATTTGTGTCGGGCTTATATACAATGCCCTCAGGTGGCTCTAACATAAAAAACATTAATAAAAACTTACTTTGTACCACAACATAATGTTATACAATGTTACCAATTCAATAAAGCTAGAAACTTGTAAAGATTCCATATTTATATGTGATTTAACCACAAGTAAATCAGTGCTAACAAGTCATTATACACAAATTCATAAAAAAAGCCTTGTCCCAAAACAGCCAGATGCACAGGGAGTTGTGACCTTGGGAACTTTGTCCTGTGAGTTTTGATAATGGTTATTGATACTGGATATTTTGCATTTGTTTGCAGGACTATGCACTGGGTTTGGAGTTATCCAAAGGCATACCGAATTAGTACATAGTCACTTTATATCTCCACAAACCCTGCTTTGTTCAACAAACAGGTTACTTTTTCTAGACAAATACATCATAATACTGGATCCTCCTGTTGGTTTAGCTAAATTAGTTTGAGGCAAAACAGGAAAACTAAAAGTAGGAATCTAAAAGAGGCCTCTGGGCTATTAAAGGAGAACTATTATCTTTAAAAAAACCTAGTTGATTGTTTTAGCACAAAGTATTCATCCCTCTGGCTCTTTTTTTTTTTTGTTCTGCGCATGTGCTTTATGGTCAGTTCAGCAGAGTGAGCCAGGGAGGCGGGTACTTTGTGATATTACAAGTCACATACAGGGGGTGGAAGAGAGCTGAAACCAGCAGGTTTCATCTCAATCCTGGGCATAGGCTTGTGAGATAGTGTACTGCTGTTAAAACAATTAGCTAGTTTTTTTTTCAAATTAATAGTTCTACTTTAATTAAAAGCAAAAGAATTATATTGAGCAGAGCACAATGGTGGCTTGGGAGATTCAGTCCAGACTTGGTTCAGTTTCAGGTCCTCTGTGAGTTCCTAAAACTAGTGATCTAGGTATACTTTTCATTTGACATTACCTTTTCTTGAGTCTTCTCCAAGCTAACTGTTAGGACTGAATATTCCTGATTTGGTGTGTCTGTTAAATTATTTGGATTCAGTAACCCTGGCAAGCTGGTAACCGTTCCGGAATTTTCAGATTTACTATCATCAATTTCTGTAAACTCCTCCCATGTAAGGTTCTTTATTTTTGTCTCCATAGCTAGATTTTCCTGACGATTCTTTTTCTTTTGGTCCTTCCTGGACTCCTAACAAGAAAGAGTCAATGAGTATATAATATTAATATCCTGATATAAAGTTATTGGAACAGTCACCTGGATCTCTGAAATAATTTCACATAAAAATTGAATGCTTGTTGTCAGTTTTGTGTTTTAAATACTGTACCTGATTATAGTTTTATAATAAAGTGTAATAAACAGTTGGAGTTGACTATCTACTATCTATATCCCTGGGACAAAATGAGCATACCTCTCCCATTCTCAGTTGTAAGCTGACACATTATATAGAAGGTTGGCCAACTTTGGTGCAGTCTGGTACAACAAAAAAGTGGGTTTCAGAGATTCCTTGAAAATAATAATAAATATTTTGTATTGGCAAGCAACATGGGAAAGCATTCTCATGTTTGGCAGTTTAACATACAATAATACATTTGGTATGACAGCCTAGAGGACACTTAGTTTTGCATATTTAGGTCACTTCTACTGTAGAAGCAAGCTGTCATGTTTAAGCATTTAGACCTTTTTTTGCTCAGATTCAGATACAATACCCAAGCATGGGCTTCTTTAATCCTTTTTAATATATAACCTTGCTTAGTAAAAGTTTAGTGGCACCTAAGCACCAGTGAACTCTTTATGAAGTAATAAATGACTGTTATAGGCAAGTCTGCCACTAGGATAAGCCCTTAAATACTAAATCATGAACAACACTGTCCAGACATATGTATGCTATATGGATATGACTTGTGGTGAAATGTGTAGAGAGAGGCAGGTCTAAAGGTTACACTATGTGTACTCATAACTGTAGGTCTAAAGATAGGTGTAACCAAAAAGAAGAGGGTAATACTAATGTCAGCTCTCACATAGGAAATTCTCAATCAATATGCAAGGCTGGAAGAGGTCACACAAATGTGCTAGAGATGGAACAATATGTAATAATATCAATACAACTAAATAGAAAAATAGGTGAATGTGTTACACTGAAATATAGTTGTATAGTGTCTACCTATTCTGCTCTTATTTAGTTTCTTTCATATCTAGTTTCAGTTTAAAATTATAACATTAACTATTAACTATTAATTAATTATTATTAATTATTAACTATTTCACATTATTTTCAATGAAATGATGCCAGGGTTTTGGGACTGTTCTGGGGTAGCTGAAAAGGGTTAATACTATTAACAGCAGCACCCCCTGGCATTCCTAATCAGTCTTTCTTCCCACCCCCCCTTACTAAAGCATTGTATTTAAATAGTTACCCTGGCTTTAGATCTATAACCAGCCACCCTTACCGACTATAAGCAACCAAACATCAATTCATCTGAAGCTTAGTTTTTTTTAATTTTTTTTTATTTAGAAGTATTTTATATTATTTATCTTTAGGTTATACACCATCATTCATTTCAATGTAAATGAGGAAAAAAAAAACTGCAAAGAAAAACTGAACGCAAGTTGCTAACTGTGAGAATGTCACATCAAATACATATAAACTAACTTTAGCACAAATTGTAATGAAGAAATACCAATGCGCTTGTGATAGTCATAAGTCCATTAGGTAAGTTACAGACATTTGAGTCTAGTAATGTACAGCCTCAGGAAGTGTATGTATAAACATTTTAGTATTCCTGACACATTCACTAGATGATACACATTAAATGCTACAAACTTAAAAACATTATTTTTCACTAGACACATACAAATCCCTTTTTTCAGAAACAAGAAAAATAACTTGGGTAATATAACAAAGCACCCCTGGTATGATAAACTGCAAGTCACTACGTTGGATTTCTGAGATTTGCCTGCAGTCTCATCCCTTCATATGGTCAGTGAATTCTTTGATGACTTGATCATGTTTTTCTTTATAACACTAGGGGGTGTATAATCCTCTATATGCTAACAGCAAAATAGGAGAGATAATATTTATAGTATTTTCTGCAGTCAATGTTGTATCTTCAGATATGGTTTCAGTGGCATACACTAGATATTAAAAACATTCTTTTCTATATAATTCAACTTATTTATCTCCATGTGTAAATAAGCTGTAAGAACGGCAAAGAACTGTGTTATCTGAAAGTGTCTGAATAAACCATTTCTAACATTAGTTAACAGTGTTCCCATGCAATATTATTATTATTAATAATTCTTTCTTATATAGGGCTACTATTTTATGCAGCGCTTTACAAAGATTCATCATTCACTTGAGTCCCTGCCCCATAGAGCTTATAATCTAGTTTCCCTAATTTGTCACACACACACAGATGTATGTTTTTTGGATTGTGGGAAGAAACTGGAGTGCCCGGAGGAAACCCACGCAAGTGGGGGGAGAACATACAAACTCCATGCAGATGAAGTTCAAGGTGGAATTGAACCCATGACCTCAGCGCTGCAAGGCAGCAGTACTAACTGCTGAGCACTGCCCATCTGTATATATAAACTACACAAACACAAGATGAAATGCAGATTTAATAGTTCTGTTAGGATCATTAAAGATTGAAATTGACCTAGACATATGGGACATGTTGAACCCAGGTGATCAAACGTACTTCCACATATATCTAAAGACAACTTTAAACATTTCATTTTTAACAGTAACATAATCATTTGCAGATGCTTAGTTGTATTGACTGTCAAAGACTTACTTTATCTTGCTTCCTGTGATTTTTTTCTGGTTGGATAGGTGTGTGACTATGGGTAGTGACATCAGATTCTTTAATAGCCACTGCTTTTGATGCTTGTAACAAGGCAGTGTCTCTGTCTTCTGTTGATAGAGAAGTTGATAGGCCTTGGACTTTTTCCTCCTGCTCCTCAGTGACCATATTTGTGATAATGTCAATTGGAACAACCTCTATTTGAGTTTTCTTCTTTTTCTTTGATTCTTTTTTGACATCTTTTGTGTCCTTAATCACAATGAAATCATTAAAGATGAATAAAGAACAAATAAATAAATAAATACACATATGGCCAGAACACTTACTATTATCAATCACATTATTATGTCAGACATGAATATCATTGCACACATGATATACGTATGTATGTAGAATTTTATCTATAAATTTACGCAGCGCTGGACAATTCAGCAATACAAATATAATACAGACATGGGAAAAGTGCATTACACAATGCAAGTATAATATCACAAGGATACTACACTTTAAGTGCCAGGTTGTGGCTGACACAAGATATTTGTACACTTATATACACAAATATATATATATATTTAAGTGTAGGAATATGGGTGAGCCTTATTATACACACACACACACACACACATATATACAGTATATCTATATTAAGACTCACCCATATTCCTTGGTATAATAATCGCTATTTGATCTGTAATTTGTCTTATACAAAATTCTTTAATTACAAAAATTAAGAGAGAAAAATAAGCTGCTGGCTACACTTGTATAACATTATTGGTTAAAAGCTTTCAATGCTCAAAAAATGCATGTGATGTTTAAGTCTACAGGAAGAAAGATTGCAACTAATCTCATGGCAGAAGCTCTTACTGAATTATACCACTAATGTGAGCTCCCTTCATTTGTGTTAATGATCTGAGCTGTAAAATAGTCCTGGGAAATTACCTTTATATGTTCACATTAGACCAATGCCACATCCCTTTCTCCTACTACTGTAGATAGTTATTGGGAGACAAAAGTATAAAGGAAGTATCTTTAAAAATTATCTGTGCTTAAAGTGGACCATTAGCAGGTTTTCGACTTTTGGCAGCATATTTGCATTTATTCCCATGAATAAAGTTGACCATGTTGTTTGCTTTACCTTTTGTACAGGAACACCACAGCACAAGCTATCTATGACCACTGGTGATGATGTATATTCTATGAAGAACAACAAAGGCCAGTAAATTAACACTGATGGTCCAAATATTTAACTATGCTGTGAAAAAAGTCCATTGAGCACAAGAAGCTGAGTGCGCTGGCTCTTTTTCTGTGAACGCGGTAGGGATGTTTTGTTTGGGATATCCTCCTTGGTTATTTTATTAGCAAACAAAAATAATGATCAAATAATGATTAAAATATGCTATGCAAGTCTACTGTCAATTCATAATTATAATAATCATTGGCGTTGCATAAAAAGATACAAATGTCATATACAATTTGCTAGGAGTCATGGATTTTCCTGTCATCCTCTGCCTGGCTTTAAACCAATTGTCTATTACCCCATTGTTGGCTGCTATGTTCACTGTCTGTGATATTCAAGTAGTGGAGTTTTTGGGCTAGAATATAGCAAGTCTTCTAACAGTCCACTTGACTGGTGCTTAACTTGATTGGCTACTCAACTTTGTGAGTCAGCACAGGTACTAACTGTTAGTCACCAGCCTATATAAAGACTCCTCTTCCCTTTGTTCCTTACCCAAGCTGGTCACTGTGTGTATATATGAAGGCATTGGGGATTTAAAGTCAGCATTCTCTGGTATAAGGAAGCAAGAATAATAAAAGACAACTTCTTATTGGTTGCTATAGGTTACTAGTCCTCTAAAGTTTTCCCCTGTTGATGAATTCCCCTAAGTGTTCCTCAGTAGGTGCAAACAATCTGTAAACAAGAGTTATTAATTTATTTGAAAGACATGCAAAGCTCAAACAAGAACATAAATAATCCTTTGGATCAGGCACCAAAATTATGTTCAGATCCATCCGAGCTGTTTGGATCCATCTAAAACCTTCATCGCTACCAGCTGCCCTTCTTCTGCCTTATGTTAGGGTTTACTAAGCCATATTGTATTCATAGATATGTTGCAGTTTTCCTTCTTTATTCCTTGGACTAGTTCTCTAACACTCTGCCCCAACAAATAACTTTCATGCAGAGTGAGAAATGTCTACCATTTACTTATGTTTGTTTGCCTATATATGTTTCTTTTACCAACAAATGGGTGAAATTTACTAAACTTGAAAAGGATGGTTTCAACCTTTTTTGAATTTATTTAATGTAAAAATGGGCATTTGGGGGAAACATTTTGATCAATTTTTTCCCAATTAAAACATTTCGACAATCTTTTTTTCCGATGGAAAAGTAGCCATACTTGACATAAGAACTTCGGCTACTTTTCCATCAAAACAATTAAATCGAAATGCTTTGATCGAAAAAAATTGATCAAAACGTTTCCCTCAAATGCCCATTTTTACATTGAATAAATTCCAAAAGGTCAAAAATGACCTTTTCGAGTTTAGTAAATATCGCCCGAGAGACAAGGTATATCATATGCCATGAACTGTTTCCATGGTGTGGTTTTATTGTATTTATGTTTTTGTAACTAGTTAATGAATTGTATCTGTTTTTGAAGTTTAACTAGAAGAAAGAAAGATTTGTTCAAGATAATTATTCTAGTAAAGCATTCTCTTAAGGAATAAGGGTAAGCCAGTGGAACAGTGTTGCACATTTGTACACTTTACCTCAGTTACAGATTGTGACTGTGTTACCCCCAGGGAATGAGTAGTTTGTAAGTTTATAAATGGAGCAGTTTCTTCTTCGTTATCCTCATTCTTCTCTGTTTCATTTGCATCTTCATGTTCTGAACTTTCCTGGATAGAAAACGTTCACAAATCATAAGAAATGTTACAGGAAGGTGTGACAGTGTACAGTAACATTGTGAACTAAAGAGAAGCAGAAATAAATGTCTTCTTGCCACACTTACAGGAGTGACTGGTTAAATTAACTCAGATATTATCAAACTGATAAAAGGTGATGGTTAGCCCAAAAGATATATTTAAATGATCTAATATTCTATCACTACTTTTATATTTTAGTAGTAAATTGATCTCATTAATAGCACACTAGTTCCATTTACCTTTTTTCCTGCTTCATTATTCAGTTTTATCTCCTTTTAACCTATATGACTCTGCATTAGAAAATGCTTGTAATCACTGTTTGTCCATGTGTTTGTCTTTATCCATAAAAGAACTCCCAGATTAATTTTAGCAAAATTACTAGTAGCAGCAGCCATATTTATCATAGAATTAATCTCCCATTTTTTCCATTAATAGAAAAAAAGTATTATTTCTATAAGTAAACCACACATTACTGTCAACACAGAAAATTACTGTACTTTATATTTGCATATATGCAATGCATAGGAGGATTTTATTAGAAGAAACATATCTACCAACTTCAATAAAATAGTAGTTCTCTGTGGAGCCTAACAATGCAATTCAACAACACGGGCAATTCTTTAAAGAGGTCTAGTAACCCATAGGAACCAATCAACAGTCAGTATTCTCTGGTATAAGGAAGCAAGAATAATAATATACAACTTCTGATTGGTTGTTATAGGTTACTAGACCACTGTAAAATGTTTCCTTTGTTGATGAATTCCTCTGTTATAAGTGTTCCTCAGTAGTTGTAAGCAACGTGTCAACAGGTGTTTTTACTTTATCTGTAATCCATGCAAAGCGCAAACAAGAACATAATCCTTTGGATTAAAAATCTTGGTCAGGTTAGTGCAGAGGCTGAGAATTTTTTTTACATTAGAGAGATTAAAATATAAAGCCTTGTAGTTTAAGATGATTTGACTAATACAGTATTTTCAGTTTTGTTTAGCAAAAATGACATCATTAGGTTTAGTTTGCTTTAAATGTATATATATATATACTGTATATATTTGGTAGGAATATTTGAATGTATATCTTTGCATGGAAAGCTTTTTTTTTTTTTTTTAGACAAAATAAAATCTATAATTTGAAATAAATATATTTTTTATATGATTTGTGTGAATTCAGCTGCCCTTGAAGCAATAGACTTACAGTAAATTCACTGGATTGCTTCAAAACTATCTTCTTCCTGGAAGTTTGGTCTTTCTTTGAACTTGGGATATGCTGAATCAAATCCGTTATTCCATTTTGAATAATGTGGTCGGTCAGTTCCTTCAGTAGAGCTAGCTATAGCAAGGTGAAAACAACCAATTGTCTTTATCAGTGTAGATAACCTTTACTAGTCAATAAGTAAATACACATACTGCAGCATTAGAAAGCTTTTAGAATTGCATGTTTCAAATAAAGTTACAATTGTTCAAAAAATGCAATAATCAGAAAATTTGTATAGTCTTTACATTTCAGACCCTATCCATAGTTCACACTGGGCACTTGTTAATACATATTGCATGAGTCATAAGATTTCCTGCAAATTGTCAACCATAATTTCCAAAAGAAAAATCACATACCTTTATGCCATATAATTCAAAAAGCCTTTCCAAATCCTGTAAGTAAATAAGAGAGTTCACAGTGAAGCATGTAGGAGAACAAATATTAAGAAATATCAATTTCTTTCAAATTTCAAACTTAAAATTGATACAATGACTCAATCTAACGTACATAGTTGAGTTCTGAAAAAGCGTACGGCTACTTTTTTTGTACTTGCATAGGTAATGTTTCACCCGATTCCTCTTAACTAACACAGCTGCCCTGTTTTATATAATATAATAAACAGTCCTGCCTGGCTGAGGTACAAGCTATCTTGTAACAGAAAGATGAAGTCAGATATCCTGCAGTAGGATCTATAAACAATTCACTGTATTCATCATTTCAGGACAGTGAGTTTATCAATACCGTACTTTAGATAAGAGACCCGTTTAAGGCAGAAAATCTCTCT
Source organism: Pipa parva (assembly GCA_019650415.1). NCBI lineage: Eukaryota > Metazoa > Chordata > Amphibia > Anura > Pipidae > Pipa > Pipa parva. Next base: position 5,697 of record WMED01007960.1, on the reverse strand, counting down.
TCTCCACCCCCGCTACTTATTACCATACTCTTTATAACACATCTGAAACACAAACTTTTTATCAAACAATAAAAGAAATTGAGGCAATTGAAATTTCAGTCTCATACTTCGTTTTTTATTTATTTCATTTGCTCATCCTTGATTCTGGGTGTGTTTGTCCTAGCCCTGGCACTGTGCCCAGATCAGTTTGTAGTTGATCTTGTATCCTGTTTTTTTTAATTCTCTATCATCTTCCAACAATTTGATACTCACACATAAGCATGGGCGAAATTTATTAAAGGCGAAGTGATCAATTGATCAATCGAAAATTTACGACTTTAATAAATTTCGCCCATCGATGTGTTTCTATCCCCTGCACCCTAAATACTTGCTAACAAAACTGACCTTTCCAAGCACAAATCTGCCACTGAGGCTGGCCTGCCTCATGACTGCTTTCTACAATTTGCTAAGCAAGAAGTGGTGGTCTCCTATCTCCTGACAATTTTAAAATATTTCTACACACCCCTTTCTCTCCTTCTCATCCTTTGAGCTGCATGTAGTTCGCACACAACCTTAAGCTTTGTTTGACAATACTTGTTCCATTGATTTGAATGGAATAGGCAGTTCTCTCAGCACTAAGTTTGTCCTCTGACCCAGATTTTTTTTTAACTATTTTTAAATATTCCACATTTATATTTTTAAATATTCCACTGTTATCAATAAATTTGCACTTCTATGCTCGTTGTTCCTCACAAACTAACAGAAATGTAATAGGGGTTGATTTAATAAAGGATGAAATTTCATGCCTAAATGAATATATAAACACCAATTTGTGATTGCATAAGGCTTGTGTTTGTGCATATTTACCATTTAGTATATTCGTACTGTAACAACGTGAACTGCTGCCAAGCAAATTCTGAATGCAATCAGGTGAAAAGCAGTGGACAATGTAGCGTGTTATGGCAAGTGGTTAGTAAATTGGAAAAAAGATGTAAATTGGCTTCATCTTCACATGGATACAATCTCAAAGTAAACAAATGCCACCTATATATATATATTTATGATTACATACTGAAAATATGCACATATTTTTCAAAAGGCCAATATTGTTATTTTATAATCCTTGGATTGCTGTTGAACAATAATTCAAACAGCAGAAGTTGTTTTATAGTTTATATATTGAAAGATGTTGAATACCGATAGTTAGGCACACAGTGAATTTGCCACACTGCAGAGAATGATCCCATTCTTTGAATATGCAAAGACAGTAAATACATACTCATGTGGTTATAGGATAGTTTTCACTTTGACAAATCATTCCCAATAATGGTAAATCCTAAAAGTCTGCCGGACAACATTAAAGGCGAAGTAAAGTTATAAATAAAAATAAGGAACCTAAAATGATACCTGAGTCTAAGATGTTATTAGAATTTTATGTCTATTACTCTGTTTTGATTGCAAAATAGTATATTACCTGTTAACACATGTATTGCTTGCATTAAGGGGGTTATTCACTAAGATGCGAATTCGACTGTCAAATTCTCAAACAGCGAATTCCCATAGCAAATCCGTGACAATTTCCCCATTGTAAAGTCACGACAATTTTTTAAAGTTAACATTACAACAATTTTCCCATAATAAAGTCGTGACTGCGACAATATTCTCATTATAAAGGCACAACTGCGACAGTAGCAATCTATTGCGACTGTCTTTATCTGGCGAATTCGCACCTATACGCAACAATTTGGGGGGGAATTCAGGAACCTCCGAAGTGAGGCGCGCAGTGTTCGCCTCACTTCGGAACAAGTGACATGTGCATGTTGATGTCCTGAACGCGGACATCAGCATGCGCATTAAAGGGATTCCCCTCCCGGCGAGGAGACTCTTATGCTCTCGCCGGGAGGGGAATCCCTTTAATGCGCATGCTGATGTCCGCGTTCAGGACATCAGCATGCGCATGTCACTTGTTCCGAAGTGAGGTGAACACTACGCGCCTCACTTCGGAGGTTCCTGAATTCCGCCCTTGGACTTTAGTGAATAACGCCCTTTTAAAAGTTTATTATATGCTTATATATAAGTTAATATAAGTTATATATAAGGGAAGATATTAAAGCACCGAATAATAATAATACTGCCATAAACGTAGACATTGTTATTTGTCAATTTGAAGACAAGAACACACTTTAAATAAACAATCTAACAAATATGTCACTCATTCAGAAACTGAATTTTACCATTATATGCAAGCTAGAATCTGATCAAGGAATAAGTTACAGCCATGGAATAGCATTACAAATGAAAAAGAGCAAATCTAATTTCAGCTCTCAACAAATCCAACTCTCTGAATGACAGTTTTATATTACACAGATTTATCTGCATTACATAAACAACAAATGAAATGCATTTATTTCATGCGATGCCTACACTTCATAGGTGCTGAGGTTATTGTATATTTGTTAAAAAAATGCATATGAAGTATGTCTATTAAAAAAACATTTATTTACATCTAGCATATTGATTTATATAGGCAAAAATGTACATGTCCCTGAGCTGTGAGCAAGATTTGTTCTATCAAAGTCTGAAAAGTGTGATGACATTCTATATTTACCTATAAGGGGGAAATATTTTCAATTTCTCTGATTATTTTTCTAATATAGTATTCTAAAGCATTTCTATCACATTGTTTTTACATGTCTTATGGAATTTCTGCTTAAAAGCCCTAAAATTATGGTCCCCACTGTGGATCTAAGGGTGAGATTAATAGGGAAACATTCTTGAGAAGTTCGAATAGTTGCATAAAGCTCTGAATTCATGTTTAGTCTCCATTTCCCAATGTTCACTTATTGAGCAAACTCTGTGAAGTGGAGAATATGGGAGCCTACAATAGTCGCAATCTTATGGAGCGCTTTGCATCACTTTGTGTGCAATAGGTGCTTCTAAGCCGAGGAGTGATGAGAAAGTGTGAATGTGACTAAGTAAACTTGCTCTGAATTCACCTGTTTGACTTCTCCACTTCAGATTGGTTTATTGGGGGGTTGATGGCAGAGCTATAGTGCTGCGAACGTGACAATTAAATCAAAAGTGGCAATGGAGAGAGTGCTATATGATGAAACTGACGTCACTGCTCTTCACTTGTTGAATTCACATTACTCTGCTTGACTCATCCTATTTCCATCTGCGTGACTACATCACACTATGTATGCAACAGTGATTGTCACTGTCCATCTGTTTGACAATTGTATTTGCTGCTTGGTAGTAGTAATAGTGAGAAGGTATTTTGCAAAAATGTTGGCGATGTGACTCGAATTCCTTCAAAAGTAGCAATGGCAACTGTGACTAAATTAGTCTACTACTAAACATAAACTAGGCACAAGGTGACATATAAATATAAGTATTTTTCACTTATATATAGTTAGTGGGATATGAGGAGACTGACATCACTGCCCTTCACTGGAGGAATTCTCTTCACTCCGCATGACTTCTCTCCCACTATTGTGTGACTGACTATGCCACACAACGCATGCGACTGGGCCCGAAGTGAATTTGAGTCTTCTTGATCATAGTCATGGGAACAGACATGAAGTCACTATTGCTAGGAGAATTCACACTTAATCGAATGACCTCCAAAGTGTCTGACAAAGTAATATGTTGACAGTGATTTTTTTTATAGATTTAGTTAAACATTTAGACATTATTTGTTTTAAAAAAGTTTTGCTTTTTAGTTTTTCAAAGTATGCAACTGATAAATGCTTGGAGTTAGATCTTAAACACTGAATACACAGTCATTTGAAAGAGACCTAAAATATAAGCAGTTTGTATTTGTCACTCCTGTTTGCTGAATATACCAGTTTCATTCTTTTAGCTAAATAGTAACTACAGTAAAAAATAAGTTTTTGCATACTAAGCTAATTTTATTTTTAATATGTTATCTTACCGTGATCTCCAAGTCTTTTCCAGAGGGACCCTTAAAAACAAAATGTTATTAGAAAAAAGTCAGAATTTTTACCAATGTAAATAACGAATCTAACCTAGATCTAATTTAATTTAGGCAGCGAGCTAACAGCTAACCTTTTGTCCAAGTAGTCCAGGAGCACCCATCTTTCCATCAAGCCCATTTTTTCCAGAATTATTTCACCACCTATTCCCTTCACAATTTTTTGGTGTGTTTGGGATACTGCACTCAATTTTAAAGTATTGTTTGATAAGGCACTTAGTGCCGTGTATTTCTTTTTGCGCTTTTTCTTAGTTTCCTGTTTTTATAAAAACAACTTCATGAACTTAACTTGGCACACTGTGTAAGCTGACCTAATTCATTTTTTAGCTGGTCACCATGGGTTGTATTGTTGCTTAAAAAGAAAGAGCATATTATAATCCTATTTTAAAATTCTTGCACATTCTTATTTGAATTGCTATTTATTCTATAAATAGTGAATAGTCTGTAATCTAAACTGGCTACTAATTCGTGGGCTTTTGGTTGCAATGTTTAAGACAATATGTCTTCCAGTTTAAACCAGGCTAATCTGACCTTTAGGTTTGAGTATATGTAGAACTGTTGAGTACAATGTTTTGTAGTGCACCCCTCTCCATCACCAATAATATTCACCTTTTAAAGGTCCAGTTTTACAAATGCATGGATATATTCTAAATTATGGAAGAGACTGAGGGGGTAATTCATAAAGCAGCAAAGTGAGCTACGATGTGTTTGGCTCACTTTGCTAATAGTAGTATGCACATGCTGATGTCCTGTACGCGGACATCAGCATGCGCATTAAAGGGATACCCATCTCGGCGAGAACAAAAGAGTTGCCTCGCTGCGACGGAAATCCCTTTAATGCGCATGCTGATGTTTACATCAGCATGCACATACTACTATTAGCGAAGTGAGCCAAACACATCGTAGCTCACTTCGCTGCTTTATGAATTACCCCCTGAGACATTTGATTCATTTTGCATCTGTGAGACATTTCACAAACAGGGTTAGACAGGTTCACCAGAGGATAAGAGGATCCTCCAGGGAGCACAAGTAATATTGGGTCCAGAACTGGACCACAATAGCATAGTATAGGCTGGGGCTTTTGGCATTGTTTTGTGAAATGGATTTATCATGTATCATGATAATTTAGCATGCATAATAACAATACATTATGTGATAGTTCTGCACTGTTCTTAAGTGTGGGATTCTGCAGAAAAACCTGTTAATTTGCTCCCTATTAAAGAGATAGGAATCTACATACACCATAATAAAAGACAATACGGTAGAGGCTATACTATATTTCTTTTTCTCCTCATATTGTTGAAACCTACTATGGAGTACAACAAGAGCATGAAGAAAATGTCAGTTCCAGTATTGAATGGACAAATTCTGATAAAGAACACATCACAATGGAAGCAAAACAAAAATGACCTTTTGGGGTTAAAAAAAATACACACCTATACTGAGGTCTCTTTCCCTGAATTTTAATTGCTAGAAATGATACAATTAGCACTGCAACATATTAACTTGACTAAATTGTGTATATTATCACTGATTAATCTGTCTTCTTCTCATTTATCTTTGAGACTTCAACCATAACGTGACCTATATCAGTTGGTGCTATTGAGTAACTGACCAAGGATAAATTGTAGATTGTAGTGTGACAATATTCTAAAATAAGTCCATTTGCTTTCTAACTTTACCTGTGGTCCTGGTGGTCCTACTGGTCCTCTTTCTCCTTGGTC
>WMED01007959.1:0-14264 GCA_019650415.1 Pipa parva | reverse complement strand
CAATAATAAATCCATTATAAAATGAGCATTGAAAAAAAATGCACCTTACATATTCTGAGCTTAAATAAATCAATAAAAATAATATATAGCACCTCCTTACATGCTGAGAGCAAGGCTTTCCTCCTGGTGGAAATGCAACAGGGAAGTGAAGAGCGCGATACGGAGGAACCATTTTCTTCTTTTTCAATACCGCGTTCAGCCAGTGAGCGGTAACACAGCGTTTTCGCTCTTTCATTGCCTAATAAGATTACGAACAATTACTCCATTGAATAAAAGTAAGCAGTAGGGTTTTGTCAAAGGCTAATGCTATGCTAATTCACCTTGCTGACAAGCCATACTAATTCACATATCAAATGAATCCTGTCCCACATCTTTATTTAAAAAAAAAAAAAAAAAAAATTAGCACTCAACAGTTTTGTATTCGAGGATTAGAACTGGTCATCTAATACGGCTGTTTCATCAGTACTATCAGTGTACACACAATACAGAACTACAATTCCTAGGCAAGGACATATCAAATACATATATAAACAGAGCATATTTGCTCACATATGTTACCAATAGTGGTAAAGTAGCAATAAGATGAACTGAAATGCTACTGCTTTATGTCTTATGAATGAGACAAATAAATAGATGTGAAATATATTTAACTTTTACCCGAAGGGGTCATTAAAAAGAATAATTTGGTGGTGGCTTTATTTGATAGTACAAAATGAACGAAATCACCCAAAGGAAATATATGCTAATATGAGATATTTGCTTACCTGGGCATACATACTACTGACTTGACTTTCACACAGAAGATGAGTACACCTGTTTGAAAGTGTTGGATCCACAGTTCCTCCGTGAGTTTGGATGACCTTTAACCAGAACGAGGGAAAAAAAAAAAAAATCACAAAAACAGTTTCAACCACAGTATTCAAGTGAAATTAAAAGCAAGGAACTGGGCTACACAGAAATGTGATTGTTATTTTATATACTCGTGTATAAGTCGAGAAATTTAGGTCAAAAAAAGCATTTAAAATCGTATCCTCGACTTATACACGCATATATACGGTACAAGAGAGAGAAAAAAAAAAATAGCAGGCTAGGGACTTCCGGGAGGCGGGTTTAACCCATAGTTCCTCCACTAGTAGCACCATAGCCATGGCCGCATATTAGAGGCGGGGGCCCGGTGTTGTGGGGGACTCTGATGCTGTGAGCCGAGGCAGGGGGCCCGGTGTTGTGCTGGACTTTGATGCTGTGAGCCGAGGCAGGGGGCCCGGTGTTGTGGGGGACTATGTTGCTGTGAGCCGAGGCAGGGGGCCCGGTGTTGTGGGGGACTGTTGCTGGGAGCCGAGGCAGGGGGAGGCGATGGCCCGGTGCACTTGGTGGGTTCTGGGAGCTCGGACCAACAAGATGTGCGGCTATGAGCTGTTTACGACTCCCTGCTACATGTTCCCGGTATGGCAGAGAGCGACATGGCAGAGAGGAAGGTGTGTACAGCCCGGGCAGAGTCGCCTCTACAGGTACAGGGAATCAGCTGGGAGCCAGAAGTGATCTGTCTGTCCGCTCATGTGTGTCTATGCAGTGTATGTAGCTAATGTGTGTCTATGCAGTGTATGTAGCTAATGTGTGTCTATGATGCAGTGTATGCACAGCCCCTCAACTCCTTCCTCGATTTATCCACGGGTCATATTAAAATTCATAATTTTTGGCCTAAAAACTGACCTCGACTTATACACGAGTATATAAGTTTTGAAGTGATGATGCTGACAGCTGCAGACAACTAGGCAGATCCAATTTGCCCAGAAATCTTACTTAACATTATTCCTTGCTGCAGGTGTATGCCATCTGCTTTATAAAAGGAAGGTGAAATGTACCCGATATAAGCAGAGACCCCCGGCACAGATCTGAAGAATAGATTTATTGTTTATGCATGATTTTCATTTATAAAAGCGTTGTTTCCTTGAACTACAAGTACCCCTATGCCACAGGCAAGTGAGAAATTCTGATCCAATATAGATTCTATAATAAAATTCATCAGCACTATAACAAAACATTTCCTTATTCCTTGTTGTGACAAACCTCAGTGCCTGTGTATTACACTACCTAAACTAGCCCTATTAATACCATTACACTGAGTTGTATGGTTTGCATTAAAGGTTTCAATTTCTCCCTTTCTTTCAATCTAAATATATGGTTGACTGAATGCAGATCCTATACAATTCACTTCTGCAAAGACAGAACAAACTTTCCCTTTAATGGGGTAGCAGTAAACTTTTTCAAAAGGAGTCACAGGATCATGATGTGTTGACTGTTTTTCCTTCTAGTTGGAGGTTGCTCATTATCCCTACTTACACAGACCGAGTTTCATAGCAAGAGTAGAAATATAGAGTATCGAATAGCGCTACTCATAAATAACTTGCAATGGGACCAAGACCGTTAACCACGAGAAGAAGCCTTCACTAGGTGAAACGCGTCCGGTGCTAGCTAAGGGATTTGCCCACTTGTTCCTCCGCCATTTTTGAAGCCATTGTGCTCTGCTTATTAGATTGACTTTTCGATAAGGAGGATTTTTTGACTTTTGATGGTAATTATACAACTGGGTACACTACATGTTATAATTACATACTATTGTAGATAGTGACAAAGCCCATCTTTACTTCATGTTTAAAATCTTTTTTCTTGTGACGCGGTATAATCTATTTATTATATTCAATTGGGACACCCTTTTCTAATGGTTTTTATTGAATATTTAAATTGTTTTATGTCTTTTTGTGTGGTCTTTTTTCATTGCATTATTTGTTTAATAAATTTTGTGTGCACTTTGTTAGTGAGCTTTCTCTTCTCTTTTGGATATATACCTTGTTTGTAGCTCCATAAGTAGCACCTATTTATTAATTTTCTAATTAATGTTGCAGATTGCTCACTACTGGCTTCTTTTTTTTTGGTGCAAGAGTACTTTGGTGCACACAAAGAAAGTTAACCATGACTTTAATTTACAATGTCTTCTACCTATACTTGCAAAGTGAAAAGTAACCAGAATTAACATTTCTAAATTATTGCACAGCTGTGCTTTATGAATTAAAACTTGCACAACTGTCAACCGCATTTTAATATTCACTTGAAAAACTATAATAAGACATAAGCACATTTGATAAAACTCGGGATAAACTCACCCTTTTCCAGGTGGCAAGAAGCTGTTTATCAGGCATCTGTTCTGGATAGTCAGCAATTGCAAATACACAGCCCAACAGAAAAAAATCTTCAGGAACTGAAACAGAAGTCACAACTTGTGATTTCAAAAAATATTTGAAAAAAAAAAAAAATGGTTACAATGTTGTAAACATTTAATTTGACACAGTTCATTAACAACAATCATTCGTGCACATTCAAATTATATGTATAATCTGCATTTGAAAATCTGGAAATGTATCTTATGTATCATTTTTTCTCTCTGAAGACTGTTAGGGTACAGAGTCAAAATCTCTGGGGTAAAGACCCTTTTTCCCTGCAGAAGTATTGAAGCTAGAAAATTAACGGAGGAGAATGTCTACAAGACACCTCCCTAAGGCTTCAGCTTAAGGTGAACCTGTCTGGTCCTCTTAACAGGAAGAAGGAAGTTGTCCAGACTTGAATATCAAGTCAGGTTGAGCGGAGCTAAAAGGATGACTGACATTAAAGTTCCTCCAAACAGATCCGTTACGTCACGATCTAGCAGGGATTCGATAGGAGGAACTTTAATGTCAGTCATCCTTTTAGTTCCGCCCAACCTGACCTGAGATTCAAGTCAGGCATCGGAGCAGAAAAGAAGCAGGGAGTTGGCTTCTTTTACTACAGTTTTAGCTGAATGCCTTTAGCATTCAGCCAAGACAACTCCCTGTGAACAGTGAGTGAGGTACCATAACCACAGAACTAAAAATAAAACAATAAAACTGCATAATATACATATAAAATTGAACTGAGAACTCCCTGGATCCAAGCTCTTGTCGCTAATTAATGAAAAGGAATAAAGCAATGTACAAAATCTCTAAATAACAGAGCAATGCAGTCTTAGGAAAAACGTCCTAATTGTGCCGGATGAAACTCAGAATCTACAGTCTTATTTAACATGTAGCAAGGTTTCTAGAACTGAAAAGGAAATTTTAATAGAGTGAGCTTGTTCCTTTGGATTCACATTATGTTACAAACTACATCATGCTTGAGGCAAAATTCACTAAAGTCAAAAAACTTTTTTTTTTTCAACCTTCTTGGCCGTTATGCAATTTCGACCTGCCTCTGTTTTTTTCCTAATTTTGTACGAAAGGGTAAGAAAAAAAAAATATTTCAACCAAATTTTGGGCAAAAAAGTAAAAAAAAAAAAAAAGTTATAATTTTCCGACTTTAGTAAATTTTGCCCTTGGAGTTCTGCAGATAAGTTGCTAGATTAAAAAGATAAAACCAAAATTTGGCTAAATAGAAACCAAAGAGTACAAGAGATAGTAGAAGGACAATACAAGGCACAGGAGAATAGGTACCAGAGAGATAAACATTTTACAAAGCCATCATATTCGGGAAGCAAAAAGTGCACAATTACATCTTGGAAGTTATGGATTTGTTATATTTGCACGAGGGGAGTTACCAGTGCATTCTGTCCAGCTTGCTGCTTCGTCCAGGGACACATACAAACAGGAAAAAAAGAACATTTAACTTACTGTCTAATGACGGATCATGACCGTGAAGCTGATGTGACTGGGGAAGTTGCTGGCTAGCCATCTGCTGCTGTAACTGTATCTGACGTTGCTGCATTCGCTGCTGCAGATTGTGCTTCTGTTGCTGCACTTGTTGTGATTGGAGCTGCTGTATTTGGGACTGCTGAAGAGCTGCTGGTTGAACCTGCTGCTGAAGAGATGTTTGCTGAATTTGTTGCTGTTGTTGGATCTGCTGTTGAATTTGCTGTTGAATGGATTGCTGCTGCTTCAGTTGTTGAAGTTGGAGAACCTGTTGTGGGAGGTGATGTTGTTGAGTCGGTGTTTGAATCGGATGTGGAATCTGAAGATTCTGGGGTTGAACTGGATGCTGCTGTGATTGTGACTGAACATGTATATGATGCTGCGGTAGTTGACTGGTCTGTGGCTGAATGTGTTGCTGCTGTAGTGTTTGTGCTTGGATTTGATTTTGCTGGGGTGGCTGAAGGGTTTGGTTCTGGATTTGCTGCTGTTGCAATGTTTGTGTCTGAATCTGTTGTTGCTGGAGAACATGGGTCTGCATTTGTTGTTGAAGACCTTGTGTCTGAATTTGCTGTTGCTGAAGAGGATGCGGTTGAATCTGTGGTTGCTGAAGAGGATGTTGTTGGATTTGCTGCTTCTGCTGAAGAGTTAAATGCTGAATTTGTTGTTGCTGTTGTATTGGTTGCATGCTTTGTTGAAGACTTTGCTGCTGAAGCATTGGTTGAAGAGACTGCTGCTGAAGAGTCTGCTGTTGCTGTTGAATGTTTGTTTGAAGGGTTTGCTGCTGAATAGGTGGTTGTAGAGCCTGATGCTGCTGCAGAGCCTGTTGCTGTCCAGGGGTCTGCTGAAGATTCTGTTGATGCTGAAGAATTTGCTGAAGATTCTGCTGTTGCTGAAGATTTTGCTGCTGTTGCAGATTCTGCTGTAGAGATTGCTGTTGAAGATGCTGTTGTTGTAACTGATGCAGTTGTTGTTGTAAGACTTGTTGCTGCTGGAAATGCTGAATTGTTTGTTGTGGTGTACGATGCAACGGCTGCTGGGCATGCAACTGTTGTTGAGAAAATTGTAACTGAGTAAATGGGTGCTGTTGGTTAATTTGTGAAAACTGAGGTTGCGGAAAAACTTTCTGGGAAATCTGCTGCTGCTGCAACTGTATAAGTTGAGGCTGGAGCTGCACAACAGGATGGTGGTGCTGCTGCTGTTGTTGCTGCTGCTGTGGCTGGTGTGACTGTTGTAACATATGTTGTGACTCTGGTGTTAAAGGTTTCACTTGACCGAATAAAACAGCATTTGAATGGCCCTGTTGGGGATGGTTTGCCTGCTGTTCCAAACTTTTTGTAGAGGTGGACAGAGTTTGCAAAATCTAAAACAAACAAAAGGTTGAAACATGGATTAAATGAACCTTCAATAGAACATGTTTTCAAAAAGCTTTCCGACAGGCTTGCTACAAGCTATAGATGAAGCAAGACAACGGTTTTAATAGCAACATTGTCTTCATTTGGCTTTAATTTGCATGGCTTCTAAAGCTCATGTGGTTCATGGAAGTTGAAATTTAATTGACTTTAGAAACATATAGCAACCGATGATGCAATTTAAACATTTCCTAATATCTTTGACAATGTGAAAAAAAAAACCAAAGACTTACATGAGCTACATTCGATGGCCTAGTTATCTGTTGTATGTCAGCACTATTAGTAATGTTTCTTAATGTTCTTACTGCCGGACTGCGAAAGGACATCATATCTTGTCTATCTGACCCAGGCGCCAGCAATGTATTTCGGGCTTCAGGAGGTAATATATTACCCGGAACAGGAGGAACATTAGCACATAAATTAATAAGTCCAGAATCATTGCCCTGGGGAAGCTGACGTTTTGCAGTAGTCATTGGTGGCATTTCAGCAGGCGTCCAGTTTAGATTTCTTTCCTGTTTTTCAGGGGATGAGTCAGAAGAATCATCAAACATCAGTTCACCTTTTATTTTTTTTGAGCTGCTGCTCTTGGGGGAAAATTCCCGACTGGGTAAAGGAGAGGCTTCTCGGGATGTTATTGGACTTGATTTGGATGAATACTTATCTTCGTCGCCACTAGCATTTTGAGATTCTTGCTCTTCATCCTCCTCTTCTTCTTCCTCCTCCTCTTCCTCATAAACTGTAAGCCTGGGATGATAAGGTGCCTCGTCTTTTCTTGTCTTCTCAGACACAGAGTCTAAGACCCAGTCAGGTGTGACAATTTTTATGTTACCTCGCTGTAAGGCATATTCATATTTGTTCTAGAAAAAAAGATATAAAATCTTATAAAATAATGTAAAAAAAAAAAACAACAACATTTCTTATTAGGCAAGTGCTATTTTCAACATGATTAGTAATATACCAAGAGTTTCAGGTGACGTCAGGAAAAAATTACTAATTTTATTGCATAAACAAATGAACCAAATCTATTAAGAAGCACAACTAAACAAATAAGAATTTAAAATGCATATATAGTCAATCAAAAATAAGAACTGTTGCTTAAGAAAATTATGTGTAAAAAGGTCTACATTAAGATGCTTTATTCATAATGGCCTTCGTTTATACAGATTCTTTACTGAAAAAAAAAAAAATCCTAAAAAGGGCTGCAATGGTCCTTACCTGAAGGAAATCCAAGTCCTTCATTTCCACTGAACAAAGTAATTGGGTGCTGCTGGATCTGGAGAATTAGGTTTGCCTTGCTGTTCCCTGACTCTCCCATAGGAGACACAGTCGGCATGAAAGGGACTGTGCATGCCCAAAGCTATCCAGATCAATTGCCAAGTGGCTAGATAGCTCTGGGCATGCGCAGTCCCTTTCACTCCAACCATGTCTGCTATGGGAGAGTCAGGGAACAGGACAGAGGTGGAGGAGGCATGGCTATTCCAGCTACTTAAAGGGGAACTATACTCAGTACTATGTAATACTATAACTTATTGAGAACTGTTTCTCCCCAGTAGATGTGTAATAAATCATCCTGCTTCAGATGAAACAGACCTAGAAAATGTGTGCGACGTGTACCAGTAAGTTTTCAATGAAAGGGTACCCCACCCCCGCACATTTTTGCCTATGTGTAATGTAACGCCTGCACAAAAGTTAGCTTTCTGGATCCCAAGTCTCTGTAATCTCCTACATTCCAGGAATGTAAACAAAGCATGGCTAATGAGGTCAAAAGGTCAGCACACTGCTTAACCAATAGCAGTCAGGCAGCTTTCTCTTCTCATGTTTAGTAGTTATATCACATATTTTCTGGTACTGGAGTTTTGAAATGCTGCCTAATACATCACCCTGCTTCACATGAACCATCTACTGGGGAGAAACGCTTCTCACTAAGGTATAGTAGTGCATATGTAAAGATGTAATCTGACTATAGTTCTCCTTTAAGGGGTGAAAACTAAGGGTAAACCATTTAACCCTTGTTTTGTTGCTGCCTTACATACCCTTTAATACCTTGGTGGACTATAAATAGAAAAAGAGACTTTAACACTCACCGAAAAATCTTTTTCGCCAAGGCCCGGACTGAGGAAGGGCCGTATGAGAAAGCATTTTTTGCGCTACTTTTCATCCTTTTAGTCATTCAATTTGTACAATTTTCTATGATCCCTACTAACTCACTATTCCTGTATTTGGGCATTTTTCCCTTACAATTTAATTTCCTGCATTTCAAATTAAGCTACATAAGTTGCAATTAAACTTTCATTATTTTTCCCTCTTAACAGAATAAATTAACTGTAATTCCTTAATATTCTAAAATAGGTTCACACTTACTTAGTGTTATATTAGCTTTGAAGATGTTATCACAGCTTGTCTGTAATAGCTTATCCATTAGCACAGTGAAACTATGTTTCCTGATTTATATTAACATTTTCCTTAAAATAAAACTAACACACTCTACCCATAAAGAGATACGCTGAAATACAGCGTCTGACAATGTAAACTGCTTTATTGTAAAGCAACAAATCAGTACCTTTGGTCAAATAACGCTATCTTATAGAACTGCCGGTGCTAGTATCTCAAGGCCGCCATACTGCCTCCTTATTAATATGTTAATGAATCCTGACACTTCATCACACAAAGGAAGAAAAAAATTTTTTTGATATATATCATTATTCTGAACTTTTTGATTAATTTCAATGTTATTTTTCTGCTTGCTGAACTTTTCTATTCCACGGTTTTATAAAGTAATGATAAAAAAAATTTATGGAAAGATCCATAGATATCGATTTGTCAAAATCAGCACTGTTTTCAGTTTGGCGCCTCTTCTGTTGCATTCCGATATCAATGGTCTTTTTGAATGTGACAAAATTAACTAACTGTGGCAAAATGACTTATCCAACTCTATAGGGATTAACAGCTTTACGCCAACCTAAATCAAGTGAAAACTTTTGGTTGAAAAGAAAATTTGATGGAACAACTTTATGAATTGGCAAAACCAGCAACATTGATATCTGCCAATATTTCATCAGCTTTAACAAATCAAAAAGCTTGTGACATTTATAAAAATCCCCCATGGTGATTGACTGGTTGGGGAATGTCACATAGTATCAAAGAGGTATACACTCAGTGCTGGTTTTCGCACACTCTGTGAGAAGAGAGGAGGGGTATAATTGTGTGATAATGAATGCAGAAGAAGCAGAGACAATCAAAGTAGGTGGTTTGGAATGGAATGACTGGGTTTATTGTTGCTGGCATGTAGCCTAAATGAACAAATGTGATTTATTAGAAGACTTTAGTTCTTCTTTAAAGCACAATCAGAGTTTCGAGGTTTGGAACATCTACCACATCTTACAGGAAGCATTTTCTTTATAGGGCTGGATAAGGCTACATCTCTACTTTAAGATGGTAAACCCCTTATTCATGAAATACATTAACATACATTAAATTTATTACTCAAATTGGACTTACCCCTTTTGGTTCAGGAACAATCAAGTGAGTGCACTTTTTATTAAGACTAAGCTGACAATCTCCACCATAAAAAGTAGTAAAAGCCCAAAGAGAATTTCGATCTTCAGGACAGACCTATAAGTGAACAGAAAAATAGCAACTGTTTATGCAACATGTAACTGCAAACAATTGCTTTTGATTACTCGACAGCGTCACCACATGTACAACTATGAAGTGGCTACATCAAAAATAAATAAAACATGTTTATTAACTGTGCAGTATTTCTGTAACAGTTGTAGGAGGTTGCAAACATCACACAACTTAGCTAGATGCAGGGAGAGAACTATGTCATGTTTCACTGTTATCTGTATCAACTACAGGGTGATTAAGCGTGAGCACTGCTCAGTGACCATGTATACATGTCTGTATAATTTTATTTATAAAGCGCCACTAGGTTACACAGTGCAATACAATAACAAAACAACTATAATGCAGACATGGGAAAGTGCTCAACATACAAGTGAAGTAACTTACAAGCATAAAATAATGAAGATACATCACTAAGTGCTAGGCCGCAATTGAAACTAGAGGACGGAGTTCATTTATATTTTTTGACTAGAAGAGTAAGAATCCACAATTAAAGCCTAAATCAGAAGTGTGATATTGTATTTCAAAACATACACACAAAGAATTTTAGATACATACCTGTGAAAGGCAAGCAGTCACTCCAAAAAATAACTGCCCAGACTCAGGAGAAAAGCCATTCTCCCTGAGTATTCATGTTAAGGAGGGAACTAAACAATAAAAAGATTAATGTTTGACTGAAGATCTTGTTGAATTTCATACACGTTACTACCCCATTTCCCCAAAAATAAAACATCCCCTGAAAATAAGACCTTGTGCAATTTTTTCCAAGCTTAGAAATATAAGGTCTCCCCTGAAAATAAGACCTAGCTGCAGTAAAGTATGAGAAATATACCATATCGGTACCATGTCTCAAAAATAAGACATACCCCGAAAATAAGACCTAGTGTGTCTATAGGAGCAAAAATTAATATAAGACCGGGGGGTTATTCACTAAAGTCAGAATTGTTGCGTATAGGTGTGAATACGTCTGATAAAGACAGTTGTAATAGGCTGCTACCTTCGCACTCGCGTCTTTATAATGAGAATATTGTCGCAGTCATGACTTTACAATGGGGAAATCGTAGCGGATTTGCTATGGGAATCCGCTGTTTGTGAATTAGACAGTCAAATTCGCACCTTGGTGAATAACCCCCTCTGTCATTTTCACGGAAACATGGTAACTACCTCTAACAGAAAGGTAGCTTTGAAATAATATTGCAGTTTTCACTTGTCACTGCAGCACATGAATACATTTTTGTGTGACAACCAATGTGATCAAGGGTAAAACTGACATGAACCTACTTTCTTTTTTTGCCAGAATAAGTATTATAATTGAAAAGGAAAAAAAAAAAAAAAAAAAAAAAAAAAAAAAAAAAAAAAAAAAAAAAAAAAATCAAGAAATCAGTGATTATTATGATCAATCACTTCTCCTTGTAATGTAGCAAATGCTCTATTCCAGAGTGCCAAAAAGGTGACGTCACCCACCAGCACGTCCCCCAAAGTGTTGGCGCTGGTGAGTGACGTCATCACACCAGCGTCAGAGCGCACAAGCGTGAGGGGAGGAGAGCTCCCCTGTGAGTGTGCGCTCCTTCAATGCAGGCCACGGATCTGGCCTGAAAACTGTCAGATCGGGTCCGCGGCCTGTACGGAAGGAAGGGTTTGGCGGCGACTGCTCGCGTACCATAGGTTTGCCATAACTGCTCTATTCCTATGAAATCAATTTTACTACTCTGCACTATTTAGTCTGGTGTAAAAAATAAACTGGGGAAAAAAAACCTAGCAATTCATCATCACTTATTGTAGGATAGAAGGATTGTAGGACAAGGATAGAATATAAGATACTAATTTTCAAGTTTTAATAAGTTTTATAATATTTTTTATTAAAAAAATATATAAATCTTGAAGCACTTCAGAAACATATTGAAAAGCACAGCAAACTTTTTGCCAGTGTATATAATGTCTACAAATATAGAAGCTTGCTTATCGTTGTGAACTGTGCAGCCATCAGGCAAACCGCATACTATCTTACTTTCTATAAATGCAATGTACATATAAATACATGTTGTGTACATATGACATGCTTCTCAAGTTACTAATACAGTACATAGTAACATAGTTTATAAGGCTGCAAAAAGACAAGTCCATCCAGTTCAGCCTATTTTCCTGCAATGTTGATCCAGAGGAAGGCAAAAAAACCCATGAGGCAAGAGTCAATTATCCTCATATTAGGGAAAAATTCCTTCTTGACTCCAAATATGGCAATCAGAATAATTCCCTGGATCAAGATCCCACCTCCAGTTATCTAGTACCTATAACTTATAATGTTCTTACACTGAAGGAAAGCATCCAAACCAGTTTTGAACTCTTTAATGGAATTAACCATAACAACTTCTTCAAGCAGAGAGTTCCATAACCACACTGTTCTTACAGTAGAAAATCCCCTTCTATGTAGATGCAGAAACTTTCTTTCTTCTAAACGTAGAGGAGTCCCCCTTGTTATACTTACAGTTCTTGGTATAAATAGATTGTGAGACAGATCTTTGTACTGACCTCTAATACATAATATACATAATTAATAGGTCACCCCTT
The DNA here is from genome assembly GCA_019650415.1 of Pipa parva. Taxonomy (NCBI): domain Eukaryota; kingdom Metazoa; phylum Chordata; class Amphibia; order Anura; family Pipidae; genus Pipa; species Pipa parva. Next base: position 1,969 of record WMED01007959.1, on the reverse strand, counting down.
AATCATCTTTTTTCTAGACTAAACAAGCCCAGTTTTGATGATCTTTCTTGGTACTGTATATTGTTCATTCCTTTATTTTAGTAGCTGCCTTTGAAACCTCTCAAGTTCAACCACATCTTTCTTGTGCACTGGTGCCCAAAACTGCACACAGTATTCCATGTGTGGTCTGACCCGTGCTTTGTAAAGAGGTACAATAATGTTCTCGTCATGTGCATTTATACCCCTTTTGATGCACCCCATGATTCTAATTGCTTTGGCAGCTGCCGCTTGGCACTGGTCGGTACAGTTAAGTTTATTGTCAACTAGAATTCCTAAATACTTTTCCATGTTTGTTTTGTCCAGTATTTTCCCCATTTAGAAAAACGCAATCTCAAAACTCAATCACAAAACTAATATTAATTTATGTTCTACTAATGAAATAAACATTTTTGTAAATATACATGCGTTAAAAAAATGTACCTTTATACAGCATATCTCTCTCATCTTCCCTGTCATCCTGCCTTTCCTTTCTCAATTTGGGTTGGGCTAAAAGGATGACTGACATTAAAGTTCAATCCTCCAATCAGATCCCTTAAATCATGATCTAGCAGGGATCTGATTGGAGGATCTATAATGTCAATTTTCATTTAGCCCTACCAACCTGACTAGGGGAAAGAAAAGTCGGGCTGACAGGGAAGATGACAGAGAGAAACGTTGTACAAAGGCACATTTTTAAAAATACATATATAGTTACAAAAACGTTTATTTCATTAGTAAAACCTAAATTAGTATTAGAGTTTTGAGGTGACAGGTGCACTTTTAAGTATGTTCAGCATTGCTTCACGCAAGTCTGCCCTAAAATAAGTAGAAAATGTCCACAATGCAGTAGCCACACATGTAACTCATTTAGTACATTGAAAAATTGCAAAAAACTTTATCCTGAAAAATACTTTAATTTCAAAGCTTGTGATCAACAAAATGCTTAGTGCACCTACAGTTGTCTGAACAATCAGATGCAAGAAATTTGACTCCAACTGGACAGAGCTAGTAATATGGAAAATGCAAAACCAAATATACCCTCCTAAAGAAAAAAAATGCAGCGATTTAGCAAAAAGGATACGGAAGACGGGCACCACAGCGGACTGACAATATTACCCAGGAAGGCTGTACAAGAAGAAAAGAAAAAAGGTTTACCTCAGTAAGATTCCACAAATGATTACAAGCTATATGACTTAACATTTGTAACAATCAGATTCTAAAAGCTTTAATAATACAGTGAGCAGTAAAACATGAATAAAAAAATTAAAAAAAAGTCACTATGTTCTACTGCAGCCACCTATTGAAATCAAAGGCAGTTGATTTACAGGTGTTTCCTCTGGGTTTTTTTTTTTTTTTTCACAATCAAGGGGGTCATTGCCTTAACAAAATTAACCATTAACCATTTGAACATATTAGTGCATAAAGACACAGTTCTAAATTTCATGCAAGTCAGGTACAAAAAAAAACAAAAACAAAAAACTCCAAAATGGGTTTAAAGTCTAATAATGCTTAGGAAATGCTAGTTCTACAACAGCAGTGAAATGGATGGGTTAAAAACTATATTCAACCCTATCATTAATAAGCAGATTAGAAATCCTTGTAAGGTAGTACACATACAGTAACACGGCTTTAAAGGGGCTGTCCATCTGAGAATTAATTTTAGTCAGCTGTAGATAGCAATACCCTGTATCTTTTTTTTTTTTTTTTAAGTTCTAGTTTACATCTGAACGGTCCTCTGATTGCAAGGGTCAATTAACCTATCAACTGGTCACAGAGTTAAATACAGACTAGAACAAGGGTCGGGAACCTTTTTGGCTAAGAGAGCCATATTAAGTGATGTCATATGTGACATCAGAAGCTCCGGATTGGCCAGCAACCCAGAAGCGCTGAGAGAACTACCGTATATACTCGTGTATAAGCCGAGAAATTTAGGTCCAAAAAATCATGTAAA
>WMED01007958.1:0-17264 GCA_019650415.1 Pipa parva | reverse complement strand
TTTCACCAATGTTAGCCACATTGTCTGTTCCAGTGTCTACTACGTTATCTTCCCCAGTGTCCGCCCCAGTGTCCGCCCCACTGTCTCCCCTGCTATCCTCCCCAGTGTCTGCCCCACTGTCTCCCCTGCTATCCTCCTCAGTGTCTGCCCCAAATTGTCTCCCCTGCTATCCTCCCCAGTATCCCCAGTATCTGTCCCACTGTCTCCCCTGCTATCCTCCCCAGTATCTGCCCCACTGTCACTCCTTACCTCTCCCCCTCTTCCCTCTATCTTTGGACTGCTTTCCATGTGTTTTCATCTCTGCAGTTGTGCCGGGGGCGGGGCCAAGCTGTAGCCCCGCCCACCCCATACGCCAGCGAGCAGGTAGTACTGAGCCTGTGTGAGGAGCTGGAGCTCGGCACTCCTCACTGGGCACAATGACTGATGCGGGCACCAGGGGGCCTGCACATGGTGGCAGGCCAAAACCGGGCCCCCCCCCCCCCCATGTGTCAATTTGGCCGGGCCCCTTACGCCAGTACCAGTAGTATTGGCCTATCGGCGGCCCTGGAAGTGGGCGATAGCGCCCTTCAAATAGATTGCGCCTTGGGCAGTCGCCCACATTGCCCAGCGCTAGAACCGGCCCTGGCACTGACATACAAGAGACGAAAATATTACTATATCCTATATACTGTGCTTCTCTTTGGGTTCCGTACACCTTGTTTATACTAATGTAGGAAATGGAAATGGTATTACTCAATTTCCTACCAGAGTTCTGTGTTACAATGTATTTATCTATCATATGCTGCCTATGTACAGTATTTGGAGTGTTGTATACAAAGGTATGGTAATAGCACCATCTACTGGGGTTATGCCTTATTGCTACAGAAATATAATTTCTCTCTATGAATATAGCAGGAAGGAGTAATCCCAGTATATAAATAGCTCTGTTGTTAGTTGGTTGTGGTCCTCAGTTCCAGGTCTGGGTGCAGGCTGGAGTTTCGCTATAGGTTCTCCATAATGCAAGGTGGAGATTACCTACAGGCAGTCCAGAGTGACTGAGTTGCTTTGTCGGACCTTTTGAAAGACAAGTTACACCTCAGCAGGATAAAGAAAAATCCAGTATACTCAAGGGAGGGTAACTATATTCCAAAGTACCTTGTATAGATTAAGGGGGTTATTCTCTAAAGTCCGAATTCGACTGTCGAATTCTGAAACAGCGGTTTTCCATAGCAAATCCGTGACTGCAACGATTTTCCCCTTTTAAAATCACGACTGCAACAATTTTTAAAGTTGCAATTGTGAGAATATTTCAATAGTAAAGTTGCGACTGCAACAATATTCTCTTTATAAAGACGTGGCTGCGACAGTAGCAGTATATTGCGATTGTCTTTAGCTGGCAAATTCACACCTTTGCACGACAATTTGGACTTTAGAGAATAAACCCCCTAAGAATCTATTCTAACAAGTGTATGAAGCTCTTCTCAAATGTATATATCCGTAAATAAACAGTTCCTGTCGTGTGCACTAAATCTCTGGTGCCCATTATTGTAAAGAGGTACAGGAATTACTCCTAATGTAAGCAGGGCCTATTACCCTGAGATAACTGAGTGAGCTGTGAGTATGTTTCCCCGAATGAAGGCATGTAATAGCAAAAGAAGTGAAAAATGGCATTATAATTTGTTAAATTCTCAAACTTGTTCCTGCAAGATGATGAACTGAATCCATCTAGCCCTTCATCAGAAGTCACCTTAAATTATGGTTTAAACCAAACTGAGATCATTTTGTTCCTATTAAAACCGCATTATTTATTTAGCGTAATAGCTATGTTAATATGTTAAGCTGGCTTCAGATTCCATGTTAAAGCTTCTTAGAGCTACATGCTAAGTAAGGCCTGTCAGATCAGAATTACTAGCAAGCTTTAAGGCAAGTAATTAGTAGAAGTATTTGTTGCTAATAATAAAGTCTATTGTACATTGTTGCTTTTTTACCTTGTTTGGTATCCTGTTCATCTGTTTCAATCATCCACTGTGTTTCTCAATATTAACGGTCTTGGATATTTTGATAATGACCAGAAATTTCTCTCAGATGCATTTATGTATGTTTTTTTTATTTTTCAGAATTAGGGTCTCATTGACTAAAGTCCGGATTCGCCTATTGAATTCACCAAGCTACAATTCCATTCGTATCATCAAAATAGACACAAATTCACTTCTCAGTTTTGACTAAGTGGAGAATGCACTAGTCGAACAGGCAGACAGCAGCGATTGCTTTCGAATGCATAGTGCAGTGTAGTCAGTTGGATAGAAGTAGGATGAGAAGTCATGTGGAGTGAAGTGAATTCTACAAGTGAAGGGCAGTGTTGTCAGTCTCTCCATATCCCTATGAGTGTATTCTATACATATTCTATCTATTTGTATGTCACCTTTCCCTAGGTCACGTTGTCACTTAGTCGCAGTCGCCACTGTCACTTTTGAATAGTCCCCTTACACAGCATTGGAGCCCTGCCATCGACCTCCCCAATTCTTCAGTATGAAGTGGCAAAGTCAAACAGGTGAATTTGGAGCAGTTCATCTTGTTAAATTCGCACCTTTTCGAGTTTAATAACTTTCGCCCTCAAACAACAACATTTATAACCTCTGAGATTCCACCCAGATTTACAAAATGACAAAGTACATATTCTTGCACAATTCTATTAAATGCAATAATTGACTAACTCCATGAGAGTCGCTCGCCATATAGCATGTCACATATATTGCCTTCAGTACAATATAAAATATTGGGCCTCTTATATAAACCGTTTTTTAGGAAATGAAATATCTGTTATTTCCATTTACCTACAAGAGTTTTCCAGGTTTCTGTATAGTACCAGTATCATCAGATCTAGTGTGGGGATATTTCCATAAAAAATAAGATAATGTTAGTTCCTGAAAAGAAACTGTGATGTGAAGTAATGTAACTCAGCACTGCAAAAAAAAAAAAAAAAAAGGAAAAATAATTTTTACACTTTTGGGGGATGTTTATCCTGATAAATCACTTTTTTACAAAACACAACGGTCCAGTCTCACTTTATGTCTGAGACACATGCCATCTTTCAGACAGAGGGGGGAATTCACCATTATGCGAAGTGAGCTCCGAATCCTTCGCCTCACTCCGCACAAACTGTTATGCGCTCGCTGATGTCCTGCAGCGGACATCAGCAAGCACTTTAAAGAGATTCCAGTCTCGGCGAGGCGACTCTTTTGGTCTCACCGAGACTGGAATCCCTTTAAAGCGTTCGCTGATGTCCGTGTGCAGGACATCAGCGAGCACATATCAGTCTGTGCGAAGTGAGGCAAAGGATTTGGAGCTCACTTCACACAATGGTGAATTCCCCCCCAGAGTATCAGTCACATAAGTCTTATAACCTCAGTCTAGAACACTGAGGAGAACACAATTTCTCTTCATATAGATCTAAACTTGTTTTCTACACACTTTGTTAGGATTCGCTAACTCTGCCTTTTTTAGTTTGAATCAGGATAATACAGCCCATATTACAGTCTAATTATCAAATGGTCAAGTTTATTTACAGTCTTGCTTTCCTGCACATTGTTTATGTAGTTATCTATGCTATTCCTAAACCACTGTAAACTCTATCCAGACTACACAAGTCGGAGAGATAATGCGAACATTTTACAATATGAGCTGCTCTGTATTTATTTCCAGTCATTTTTTTTTCCATCTCCCTTTCCTGTTTTTGGTTAAGTGTTTATGGTCTGAAGAAAAAAAAAAGCATCCATCTTGTTTATGCCATGACCCAACAATCTCCATCTTATGTTTTTTCCACTTGTCATCACCGCCATCTGCTGAGAGCAGCCGGTTTAGAGTTGTATGTGAAGTGGAATGTTCTTCAGGGTAAGGGACCTGTTTGTTTTCTTTATGGTTCTGCAATTTTGACTGGTACAGCTGGCAGACACTGAGCCTCCTTACAGAGTCAGCTCTGTTTTGCTAAAACATTGGCTTTGAGCAACACGTCCATCAGGAGTTTTGGAGAGAAACCAATGACGAGGGCTGGAGAATGGAATGAGCATTTAGGGGTGGAGCACAGCTGGAGAATGCAAGTCTAATCTATAGACACAGAGAAGTAAAATATAGACTGATTCATGATACCCTCCTAACAAAATCCACTGGATGAAAATGGATGTGTCTGTAGAAAGCAATAAAAGTTATTGTATGTAGGTATAATTTTATTTATAAAGCGCCACAGGTTTATGCAGCGCTGTACAGTTCAGCAATACAAGTATATTACAGACATGGGAAAAGTGCATTAAACAATACAAGTAAAATATCACAAGGATACAACACTTTAAGTGCTGGGTTGTGGTTGACACAAGAGGTTGGAGGTCCCTGCCCCGTAGAGCTTATAATCTAAATGGGAGGATTATTCAGGAATGCAGGTCATGGACCACACAATATAATATCTCTGGGAATACTAATATTCTAATAATTTTATGTACATTTCAAACATTAAAAATAACACCATTTACAATATAAACCAGTAGTGGTTATGAATGTGTATGTCAAAGAAATATTAAAAAAAAAAAAAAATAGATGTCATCACTCATCAGTATATGAAAAGGTGTAAATTTCTGTAATTGGGCATTGAGTAATATGATGTAAAGGCCAGTCTATGCAAAACAGACTGAAACCTATCCAGCGTCATAAACTAATGTCCTCAAACCAATGTAATGAAGGGTCACTTTAAGGAAGTTCAATATCTTTACCAATGTAAAACCGTATGGTCTATTAATGTACTGGGTTTGGTGACCACTAGTGGTACACTATATCACTGAGCTTGACTTGGGAGCATTTACACCAGGGGCAGGCAAATATTTTTGATATTGGGACGCATGAATGGCCTGTATGGCTTCAGAGGGCCGGGGTGGCGTGTCTAATGTGCTGACTCCTATGGTGGTTAGCCATGTCCCCCCTTCCCCCCCCTCCCCATTTTTACATCTTGCTGCGGGCTGTCTAAGCAGTCTGGAGGACCGGATGCGGCCTGCAGGCTGTAGTTTGCCCAGGTCTGATTTACGCTGTTTACAAGGATGGGAATATCCCATGTATAGTAGACATTGCTATATTATGCATTTGGATAGCCAGTGCCCCTGGAATGATGTATTGGGCATGCTCTGCAGATACTTAAACAGTAACACCAAATAAAATGAAAATACCTGAGATGAATTTATAGTTTCTATATATTCAGTCTGTGCTTTCCAAAAAAACAAACAAATATAATAATGTGTTCATTTAAGACAGTGGTTCTCAAGCTACCTGATACCGCGACCCCCGCGATGATGTCACCATGCTGACATTTGGGCACAACATCATCATTTTGTGCATCACAAGATGATGTTTGGATGCGATGTCATTATGTATGCATGTCACGTGATGACGTTCGGGCACGCATGTCACCACCAAAGGGGGTCGCAACTTACAGATTGAGAACCGCTGATTTAAGCACTATGTATTGCTGTAGAGCCATCAAAATGAGACGTGGGTGCCTACTCCCTAGCCACTAAGCAACTAAAAGACTAAAAAGTATCAAATATAAATACAAACGAAACAAAAAAGTACAAAAGTGGGAATTGTGGCACTCGAAAAATAAAAAACAGAGAGAAAGCAATAAAATCAGTGTATACAAGGTCAAATATAACATTTTTACAAGTGTTCTATTTAAATAACTTCCATTTTTCATCCAAATAATAAGGAAGCGTAACAAGTGAGGAGGATGCCATGCCTCCAGTTTAAGGATTATGGGATGGTACACTCAGCCTGCCCAGGTGACACACAGGGAGACCCTAACAATGATATACACCCCTGAGGCTTGCAGGTGCAATCCTGCCCAGCATAAGCTCTATAGATCTATATTATGGGATTATCATGCATGTTCTACTGCACTGATCTAATAAGAGTAAATAAGGGTTGGTGGATTTACCCTTGTATTACATAAACATGAACAGAAATTTTCAGCCTTTCCACGTCTATGACCATTGTTCATGTGGCTCCCCTTTCCTTGGAACATTTTCTTTCTGAATATGTGTCATATATAAGGTTTTCAGGGGTATCCATCAACAGGAGCAATCTTTCTAGAGGTCTAGTAACCCATAGCAACCAATCAGTAGTTGGCTTTCAATTTTTTTTTTCAACTTTATTTGTTCATTGTATTTTTGCCTTATTTTCTATATCACTCGTACGATTGGGCCTATATGATGATGTTTCATATGCTAGGTGTACTGACAGTTATGACCGGTTATATTGACGGACCCAGAAATATCCATATTATTCATGTCTGTTAAGAGATAATATGAATTCTAACATAGATAGCGTCGGATCATACGTCCTGACGTCACCGCGCACAACAACGCGGTTACGTCTGTACGTTAATTATGTAGTAACGTCACTACCCTTTTTTTCATGAGTTTCTGAACACTATTTAAACAGCCAGGTTATAACAACCCACCACTGCGAGAAGTTGTTTCTGAGGAGATGAAACGCGTCTGGCATCCTGGCAGTATTTGATTAAGTACATAGTGCTTATCGGTCATCTCCTTTCGATTTTGGCACTGTCCCTAAGTTCCATTTCGAGAATTGTCTGGAGTTTGACCACATATGACTGAGACTGTGGACGGTAAATTTGGGGGTTTCTTTTCATGTAGTATATCACTACTATTGACCTAATCTATATATTGTGATATCTCCCTACCAACTTTACACTACCTCATATTCATTTGTACATACTGCCAGATGATTTATGGTTTTAATATATTTAACTGTTTTTAATTACAGTGGTTTGATTTCACTGGCTTATATATTCACTCATGTGTGTTCTTTTGTCAATAAATAAAATTGTTTAGTGTGTACACCCTATATGAGAGCTCTTTTTCTCTTTCTTGGTACTACTAACCCATAGCAACCAATCAGTAGTTGGCTTTCAAAGTTCTTGCTTCCTTGTATATCAGTAAATACTAACTGAAATGTAACCGTACTAAAATGTAGCCCATTGTTAATTTTTTAAAATATAATGTAGTATGTAGTAACTGCATTGCAGTTAATATCTATTCAGATATTCTCATGGCTCAATATATTTTTTGCCATGTATTTCTCCCAGAATTCTTTATGTATTTCCTTACCAGCAAGGCGGGAGTTTGTGGCCAAATTGTCAAATTTACATTTTACTGCAGTGGTCTCTAACGCCGGCCAAATATCTGTGAGCATAATAATGCTTAACTAAGCCAATGGTTTGAGGTGGGTGGTCCAGATAGTTGGCATTAGATTCTACTGCAAAAAGGCATTATTTGCTGCCTTGTAGCCCCTTAGTATGATAAGAGTGATACATGTCCCTGAAAAAAAAACGTAAAAATTTACTGGGATCCTGGAGAGGGGAAGGAGTATGTAAGCTGAAGCAAGCAATTCAAGGGGTAGGATGGCCTACTTGTAGCAACCTCTGTCTGAAGGATTTGGAAGGAGTCATAGAGACTTTTTCATGAAAGTCTGAACAGTCACATAAACGTCAGAGATCACGTCCATTTGGCACTTCCCGATCTTGTCATATTCATCAAACTCTGCAATGGCAAATTCACAACCAATTCGATACACAATAAACCACATCTGCTATGGGAATCCGGCGCATAGTGAATAAGGAGTAGAGAATTTGAGACTGAGGGGGTTATTCACTAAAATCCAAATTGTTGCGCATAGGTGCGAATTCACCAGATAAAGACAGTCACAATAGGCTGCTACTGTCTCAGTCGCATCTTTATAATGAAAATATTGTCGCAGTCGCAACTTTATTATGGGAAAATTGTTGCGGATATTCTATGGGAATCCGCTGTTCGACAGTCGAATTCGCACTTTCATGAATGACCCCCTGAGTATACTGACCCAAAGTGATGAGAATTCACTTTGACAGTCAAATTCTCACTTTTTGATGAATAAGCCCCATAGAGACCTTGCCATGCACCTTGGGTTTCTAGGCCTATCAATGCCCACCAGAAGGTATTACATACTGGAATCATTTGTGTACAGTGCTGGAAACAATTGCAGTTTATGCTAGCATACAGTACATGTAACAATATAATTAGTAAAAGCAATCTAAACAGAGGCCATTTGTGCAATATGTACAGATGCTTTAACTCCCTTTTTTTATACATGGTCCCCAAAATGTATTTATGAATATAAAATAAGTATTTTTTTTCCTTTGTTAAATGTTTATCTCCCTGTTTATGCAAATCTAATATGTAGAACATTAAACAAGAAAGTCTGAGTACAAGGGAAGTGTTTAGAGCAGGAGGCAAGCGCTGTATTTAAATTGCATTTTAATAGTAAATATGGTTTGTCATTATGAAATCGTTACAGTGAGCCAGAAGAATGTGCAAATGAGCATGTAGCAAGCCAAGGCTTCAGCACAATGTTCTGCTAATAATCCAAGCCAAATAGGCTGTTTGTTTGATGAGTAGGCAAAATAGTGTTTTTGGTTTTGTTTGTATTTGTTCATTTTTTTATATCGCTGAATATCTTGAGAAATGATACAGTGCAGCATAGATTTCTCATTGTGTTCAGCTCAATGTCTAACAAACCCAGGAGCTTGCACAAAATGAGTGTCATGCTACAATTAAAGGGGAACTATAGTCAAATTACATCTTTACATACAGTATACAGTACTATACTTCAGTGAGAAGAGTTTCTCTCCAGTAGATGTCTCATGTGACACAGAATGATTGAGTAGGCAGCACTGATAAACTCCTGCACCAGGAAATGTATGTGTGTGTGTGTGTGACGTGTACTGGCCAGTTTTCCATGAAAAGGTACCCTCTCCAGGAGATTTTTGCCCTACTTACTACTTAGCACATGTGCACAAGTCAGCTTTCCCTCTGTAATCTCCTGCATTCCAACTTAATTTATGTGGCCAAAAGGTCAGCACACTGCTTAACCAATATCAGTCAGGCATCTTTTTCTTCTCATGTTGCCTGACTTGCAGAAAAGAAAAAGGATGGGGAGTAGGGGGAGGAAAATGTCAGTTGTCAGGAAAACTAATTAAGGGAAGCAAACGGCAAGTGTTATTAGGAACATAGTAACATAGTTTATAAGGCTGAAAAAAGACACAAGTCCATCCAGTTCAGCCTATTTTCCTGCAATGTATTTGCATGAAATGAAATGTATTTCTTCACTAAACATTTTTTTAACTATTTGTGTCAGCAATTGGCATGGTATAAAGTAGTTCTATATGTATGTGTTCAGTTATATCAGCACTATAGTGCCTCTTTAACAGAATTTTTGGTGGCCTACAACTCACCAGATCCCTTAAAAGACGCATCCTTAATAACAGGAGGTGTTTGTTCGCTTTTACACCTACTGGATTTTAACATTATGAAATAAAGTTCATCTGTTTTTATTTTTACATCGGAGTGCCGAGGATTTTCTTTCTTTCTGTTTGGCTTTTGGGTCCCATTTTCCTCTGAGCACCCCACTTTACGTTGGGACATTTGTTTCCCTTTACTTACCTGGGGTTGAGCGGTCTTTTTCTTTTTCATCCTTAATAACAGCACATATCTCTGCTAACAGGCCTGAGAACTAACTGAGATCCACAAGGAGGTCTCCTGCTTACAGCTAGGAGCAGGAATTCTGAAGATCAGGACAGCAAAACTGTAACACAGGGACAGGTTAAGAATACTGAGGAGCAGGTACAAGGATGCAAACCTTGGAGTCTGTAAAACAAAGATCTCAGACACTGTGCACCTGAACACTTACATTTTTTAGGCCCTTATCATGTCACAAGTGTTACAGACAGCAGGGTGGGTGTGCCCCATGGCTGACTTTTAGAATATATGAGATCTGCTCCTTGATTTGGGTATGTCAGTATCACTTTAAAATTGATTAAAGGAGAACTACTTGTCCAGGGGTGATTATTAAGGGGTAGAATACTTAACAATCATCTTCAATGTTTCACCCACTGATTACTTCAAAATAGAGCCAATGTTGGTTCACTTTAAGTGATTTGCCTAAGATACCGTAATTAGGACAGCAATGCATGAACAAGGAGCTCCAACACAGAATGATAATAATCAGGAGTACTAATCTTCTTCCCAATGTCAGTGATTTATTTCAAAATTGTATGCTTGATTGATTCTTTTACTGAGCTTTCTTTGTCACATGCAAAGTATTAATTATCTAAAAAAACAAATCACCAATAAGTTTGCAATGAAGAAATGACACCTGCTCTACCAAATCTCTGATTTTCCAGGTGAATGGAAGGGTTGACATCATTCAAACAAGTTTACCAGCCTCCATAGCAACTTCAAGCTCATTAATCAATGTTTCATTTCAGCGAGAACACTTTCACTGACCTAATTAACGTGTGAAAATCACACTGTGACCCAGTTCAATAAAGAAACATTGATTTATTTGTCTGGAGTTGCCATGGCCCTTCCTAACTAACGGTCAGGAGAGAACTTTAATACAAAGTGTTTTCAACATATTCCTTGTCTTTGTTACATTTGTACATTGTGCAACCACGCAAGGCATTATATGGCGAGCACAGAAACTTTTCTATGATATATCATAGTGTATGAGACATAACTAACAAGCAAAGGCTGGTTTAATGTAAATCCGAATAAATAAAATAAGGCGAGTGTTTCAGCTTCTGTAATCCTTAGCGGACACACTTTAACAGTCAACAGTTTGATTGGTCTAAATGTAATCAGCGCTGATTGCATGCAATTGATGAAAGTGTGGCTAAATCATCACTTTGGTCTCCAGGTTAGGTTCCAAATGAAATTCTACCTACTCCCTGTGCCTATATTTCATCATATCTCCTGTAGAAATAGACCAATGAAGCACTCATTAGATCCACCAAATACCACAGATTATAGACTGAGGAAGATGATTTTTTACTCTTATATACATAATGTCGATACCACTCTAATCACAGAAAGTAAGACAGGCCTGGAGCAATTGCTCATGAAAGTAAAAGACAAAAGAGAGAAAGCTGACCTGTATCTGAACATCAAAAAGAAGAAGAACATGACCACGGCTGTAAATAAGAACATTAGCGTTAAGATGAATAAGTGAAGAGATTGAAGTGGTTGATAAGTTTATATTTCTCAGCTCCAGCATAGACTGTGATGGCAACTGAACCCCTGAAATCAAGCATCAATTAGCACTGGGATGTGACACAATGGTGTCCATAAATAAAATTTGGAAGAGAAGAGACATCAGCCTCCAAGCCAAATGCAATTTAGTCAATGCCATTGTGTTTCAAATTGCAGAATATGGAAGCAAAACATGGACCACGAAGAAATCAGACAGGAGGAAAATTGACGCTTTTGAGCTGTGGTGTTGGAGGAGACTCTCACAAATTCCATGAACAGCACGTATCACCAATCTTGAAGTCCTGGAGCGACTCAAACCAAACCTTTTGTTAGAAGCCAGAATCACCAAACAGGGACTAGCCTATTTTGGCCACATGATTAGAAGCTGCTCCAAGCATGCTTGGAATGGTATGTGGATATAGAGGACAAGGCCGTCCAAGAACTCGTTGGCTTGACACCATCAAACAGGATACAAATCTGTCATTTGCTGAAATAAAAGAACCTGATATGATCAACCAGGATGAAGAACGTTGATCCAACAAGTGACCGAGAATCGATTGCAATTGAACAGGTAAGAAGAATACATAATGTCATAAAAACTGGGTACCATAGACTCTTACTGCAATCGCCAATCAAAATTTATGTAACGCTGTTGAATGAGGAATGCACACAGTATGTTTCCTTGTGGTCTATTCAATACAGTTCAGTCAATGGCATCACCAGCATCATACATCATATTAGTCAGCATGCTTTGGTTACTGGCATGATCTACTTCAGGATTCCTACACTACCCATCTGTCACTAGCAGCACTTGTAGCTGATGCGCTGCTCGTGAACTGCTGGCTCTGACTGCCAGCTAATGCTGGGAGATGCACTTCCGGGTTGTCCTCCAATCCGGAGCCGCTGATGTCAGGCATGACGTCAGTGGCACCAGATTCAAAAGGGGCTGAGCACTGCTTCTCAGTGCTCTAGCGTTTTTGTCAGTTTTGTCAACTTTCTCTCACCTTTTGTATTCCTGCTGTGTAACTGCTGTTTCACCATTCTTGGGCTGCTTGTTCCTTGTCAGAGGTTTTGTTTCAGCTCCAGCTTTTCCTGGTTTCTGCTATGTGTCAGCTCTTCGGTCAAGTTGCTGGTGTTTCCTCAAGTCAGCTTTCTTCAGCCTTCCTGACAACTTCAGTGTTTCGGATTACTCTCTTATAAGTACAGCTCACTCTTCAAGATCCAGTGTGTTATAGTTCAGCAGTTCTGGACTTCATCCAGTGTTTCAGCCAGCTGCCACCAGTGGGGGGTTAACCCAAGAGTCACAACCTGGGAGGTGCCCACAGCAAAGACCAGTACCTCCTTGCAGGGGTAAAAGGTGAAGAACTGGCCGTCTTTAGACTCCATGCCTCGGAGTTATCCCATGTAAACCCCACAGTGGTAAGGAGAATCCACTTCCTTCTGTTTTGCACTTTTACCTCACTTGTTACCTGTTCCTGTTTCAGTACACCATAGTACCTCTAGAGGTGTAAAAGTTGCTGGGTGCTCCAGTTCCTTTAGTGCAGTGGTTCGTAACTGGGGTTCTATCGAACCCTAGGGGTTTGGTGAGTCGATCTCAGGGGTTCGGCGGAGCCTCCACCATGGAGGTCAAGACACAGAGGTCAAGTGATTTATCACTAAAGAAGGGTTCGGTGAATGTGCATATTAAACTGGTGGGTTCGGTACCTCAAACAAGGTTAAGAACTACTGCTTTAGTGGCAACCAGTCCCGTGGTTCCTTGTGTGTGTTCCCTGCTCCTCAAGTTATAGTTTCAGCATGTCACTGTTTATAATCTCAAAGGTCATGTTTAAAGCACCCGAACACGTGACACCATCTCTGGAAATCAGTATTTATATGCCAGGGAGAGCAGTATACCATGCTCAACAAGATCTTCTCCTCTCAAGTTGTGCAATAATGAAGTAGATTTCTCTGTATTCAGGCACCACTTTATTGTGGGTGGGACCCAGTTAGTTCCAAAATGGCAGAAGTAAAGACAGCCGCTTACAAATCTTAATGCAGCTTGAATTTCTATATTACTTGTGATTTGTAAAATTTCCTTGCAGTGTTTCCCCATGGAAAAAGGTAAACTTTCAGTATAATACATATTATAGTGGTGTTCAGGTTAGTAGAGAAACACTTGCGCTTATTATAGTGGTGGCTCAGTTCTCCTTTCAGCTTATTGTATTATCTATTTGCCCCTTTATTTCACTCACCCAGGGGTCAACCAATTTATTTAAAAGCATCAAAAAAGCCAACCAGATTGCAGCGTTTGTTGCCCTTACAAGATGTCAGTACTGGCAAAGTTTGACATTTGTAACCAATGAGAGGTTAAACACATTTACAGTTTGATTTACATTGCCAAAATAGTTGCAAATTAATTTCTCATTATTACTGAGCGAAGAATAGTCTTGTCGAACAAGCGGACAGCAGCAAACACTGTCGGATGCGAACTGTGGCGTAATCAGTTGGATAGTAGTAGAATGTGGAGCCCTGCTATCAGCCACCTGATTTGTCAGTCTGAAGTGGCAAAGTCGAAAAGAGTTCAGAGCAGTACACCTAGCCGCACTCGCACCTTCAACATACTCTTCCACTTAGTCAATAGTAGAAGTACCTGTGCATGCGCACGCAAAGTGATGTGAAGTGCTCCTAAAGATCCGAATTGTCGTAGTCATTGGTTGTGTATTCACCACATTGCAGAGTTTGATCAACAAGCGAACATGGGGAAGTGGCAAATAGATGTGAATTCAGAGCTTTATTCAACTATTCAACCTTTAGCCAATAAAACTCTTAGCATTCAGCACACACTGACGTTAGAAGTTTTATTATTTTTATAATAAAAATGATTATTATATATTATATTATTAGTGGTTTATATATCACATAGCGAATTCTCATCCCAAAACATAATTGTAGCAGTTTGCATTGTCTATTGTGTAGCAAAGTCAACTGTATATATTGTGTTTTGTCCTGCCCTGGCACATTCAGGAGATCCTAATTGGTCCCGATGCATCATGTGCCTGAAATGATGATTCAAATAGCCTCTCCCCCCTATAAATATTTCTATGGATTCCCATGTAAAGAACCTCTTAGACAGGAGGGCATACAATACTTTTAGACTTGCCTCCAGGCCTTCAACACTGATTTACAGTACATTACTTAGCCATACTTCTTTGCAAGCATCAAGCAATGGTGTGTCTGGAGAAGCAGCACAGAGATAATAAAATACTGATTAATAATTGTTTCATTATATTTATCCTGTTACAGCAGTAATAAAATGCTTTCATACCATGAGCTTTTTCTTTTTTATCTGTACAGAGAGCAATTGGCATGATTTTGCCATGATGACAGCCAGAGTAACGTCAAGCTAAGGAATACAGTTTGGGTAGAAGACGACGTCTCCAGAAATCAAATAATAGTGGCACAAAGGGAAATTTGGCAAATTCACCTAAAACCCAGTGATTTCCGATATCACTTACTCTGTTAGTACTGGAACAGATAAGAGATATTATGAAATCAGATCCTGTCCGGATACAGATGAATTTCTATTTAACAACACAGTGTGGGTTTTCAATTGTCCTCTTTTAACCCTTTCAGGACATTAGTAACAGGTACAAATCTTTACGCTACTTTTTTAGACTTCTCCAAAACAGTACTAATCCGGCTTCATAAGGCAGTCTTATACAGTACATCATGGCCACAAGTGGTAGGTAAAAGGATAAGTTAAAATAAAAGTAGATTAATGTAAATCAAGTTCAATAAAAGTTCCCTCTTGGCCACTGTACTTCCAACATTATTTACCATGGTGCTCACCAATGTTGGACTGGAGTGCTTGGCCCATCAGGAAACCAGGGATCAGGGGCCCACCAGGAAACCAGGTAGCATGGGCCCACTAAAAAAACAGGTAGCAGGGGCCCACCAGGAAACCAGGTAGCAGGGGCCCACCAGGAAATTGGGGATCAGGGTCCCACCTTGTCTCTTCAGTACCCACTTCAAATCCTATAATTGACATGTATCCTACCACTTTTTCTTTATAAACTTTAGGCTGAGTTACAAACCGGATTCCAAAAAAGTTGGGACACTAAACAAATTGTGAATAAAAACTGAATGAAATGATGTGGAACTGCCAACATCTAAAATTTTATTCAGAATAGAACACAAATCACAGTTCAAAAGTTTAAACTGAGAGAATGTATCATTTTAAGGAAAAAATAAGTTCTTCTTACAACACTCAACAGACGTCTGGGGACAGAGGAGACCAGTTTCTCAGGTTTAGAAATAGAATGCTCTCCCATTCATGTCTAATACAGGCCTCTAACTGTTCAATCGTCTTGGGCCTTCTTTGTCACACCTTCCTCTTTATGATGCGCCAACTGTTCTCTATAGGTGAAAGATCTGGACTGCAAGCTGGCCATTTCAGTACCCGGATCCTTCTCCTACGTAGCTATGATGTTGTGATTGCTGTAGAATGTGGTCTAGCATTATCTTGTTCAAAAATGCAGGGTCTTCCTGAAAGAGATGACGTCTAGATGGGAGCCTATGTTGTTCTAGAACCTGAACATAGTTCTCTGCATTAATGGTGCCTTTCCAGACATGCAAGCTGCTCATGCCACAAGCACTCATGCAACCCCATACCATCAGTGATGCAGGCTTCTGAACGGAGCGTTGATACCAGCTTGAGTTATCCTTGTCCTCTCTGGTCCGGATGACATGGCGTCCCAGTGTTCCATAAAGATCTTCAAATCGTGATTCATCTGACCACAGAACAGTCTTCCATTTTGCCAGACTTCATGGCCAAGTGCAAACGTCTGAGTTTATGGAGTTTGCTTAGAAATGGCTTCCTCTTTGCACTGTAGAGTTTCAGCTGGAAACGGCGGATGGCACAGTGGATTGTGTTCACTGATAATGCTTTCTGGAAGTATTCCTGAGTGCTGTTATTTCCTTGACAGTGGCATTCCTGTTTGAGGTGCAGTGACGTTTAAAGTCCCGGAGATCACGAACATCCAGTAGAGTTTTACGGCCTTGACCCTTATGCACAGCAATTGTTCAGGATTCTCTGAATCTTTTGATGATGTTATTCACGGTTGATGATGATAACTTAAAAGTCTTTGCTATTTTACACTGGGTAACACCATTCTGGTTTTGCTGTACGATCTTTCTGCGCAACAATGGTGGAATTGGTGATCCTCTTACCATCTTGGCTTCAGAGAGACACTGACACTCTGAGAAGTTCTTTTTATACTCAATCATGTTGTCAATTGACCTAATTAGTGTTAATTGGTCTTCCAGCTGTTCGTTATATGCTCATTTTCCTTTTTCCAGCCACTTATTGCAACTTGTCCCAACTTTTTTGGGATTTGTTGACGCTGTGAAATTTTCAATCAACATATTTTTCTTTTAAAAGTTTACATTTACTCAGATAAAACTTTTGATCTGTCATCTATGTTCTATTACGAATAAAATATTGGCATTTGCCATCTCCACATCACTGCATTCAGTTTTTATTTGCAATTTGTTTAATGTCCCAACTTTTTTGGAATCCGGTTTGTAGAAAACATAGTATAAGGCCAGGGTTACACAAGCTATTTTTCAGCTGAGCTAGAAAAACTGTACCCATTGTTTCCCATGGAATAACCAACAATGTCTACTGTGTTTTCCACAATAGACAATAATGAGCCTAATTAAAAAAAAACTCAGCTGAAAATACACTAGTGTGACCCCAGCCTTACCTTATTTTCATAAACCACATCCGAGGGGTGACTGTTGCCTATTTCATATATTTTACCTGTTCTCAATTGGTAGTTCATTTTAGGTAAGGGAGAGGAAGCAATGTCTTTATTTGACTCTAACAACTAGAGGTTTAATTCACAAACAGTGAAAAATTCAATCAAATCCCCAAAAGTTAATTCACAAAAACCACAAAAGTAATAAATGAAAACCAATCGCATATAACTTTTGGACTTTTGCTAGCTAAAATATACTAAACGTGACGTTTAATGCTTGAACGTATGATTGGTTGGATATAGATTACTGGGTTGGCACATTTTGTTCATGTTTATACAACTTTCTTTTTCACAGGGACAGCAGGGCCGCCATGAGGAATTTTGGGGCCCCATACAGCCTAAGTGTCTGGGCTCCCCCCCCCCC
>WMED01007957.1:0-15793 GCA_019650415.1 Pipa parva | reverse complement strand
GGGGGGGGGGGGGGGGGGAGATCAAGGGGCGGTTTTCCCAGGGCGTCGATAGGGCCAGAATCGCCCCTGATAAATGGTGTATAATTTTCTCAAAAGTGGAGGATCCTGGCTGAATGATTGGATCTTTAAAGGTATTATCTGAGTTGGGAAGCCAATAGCAGGTTAGTGCCAGCACCATACATCCTGATAGAGGTCCTCCACTTTACAGGTTGGCTAATGAAAACGATCAGATGTTTACATATCAGATCACAATTTCATTGGCCTGAAAAACTAAATTGTAAAGTTACCAAAAACCAAATTCTGTTTGTGTCTAGGTTTGGGATTACCTCAAAAAGAATCAAATTTCATCTGGACAACATCGATTCCTCAAGCAGGTAATTACAATTGGTTCAGACATTATTGAAGCACCTGCCCGCTAGTAGTTATGAATGCTGGTTTCCAATTAAGATGAAAGACAGGCAGTGTGCATCCTTCTTTATGTAGAAAGTAGACAACAGTGTAAGTCACTTTAAATGTCACATTTATTGCAAGATATAAACCTCGGTTTTAGCATTCAAACTGTTAGGACGCTTAGGTTAAAAATTAAGAATCTAGTATGTATCCAGAAATCATTACTTACAAATGTAAGACTAATTTATACATTACTTTATGCTTGTGTAATCTATGCATATTATCATATAAACAGTACAGTTCAAATTCCATTCATACCATAAATGGTAGGAAAAAAAATAATTAAAATCAATAAAGTAATGATATGGAGAAAATAATAAAAATCCAGTGGAAAAAAAAATGTTTTGACCAATTTCTACAACTTGAACAATGTCTTCTTATTTGTGAAAATGATTTATTTGATATCCACCGAGAATGCAAATACTGATTGTTTCCCCTTTAATATTACAAGTGTCTTATCTGTACTGAATTAAACTGTTATACAATATTTTCAGCATAGTTATGGGTAACATATAAATCCTATGTGTGACTGTAGTGTTTTTGTATGTCTATCTATCGCCTGTTAACTGTATTCTCTGTTCCTGTAATCTGTATTTAGGGATAAAATCTCCAGATGTTCCTAGATTTCAGCCACCACATATAGGTGAGTGCTTCCACATGGCATTACGTATACAAGTGAATGGCTAATAAGAAGGAACAAGGTAAAAAGGTTATAATAAAGTAGTGATGGTTTAAAACAAATGATAAATCATTGTTATTCCTTAAAGATATATTTTATAATTATTCTTTCTTTAGAAATCCATTTTAATTTTAGATGCTTTGCTTTTATTTGCTTCATCTAATCTCTTCAGCCAGCATGACAGTTAAAAGTAATTAATAGACACTGGAGGGGGTTATTCACTAAGGTGCGAATTCGACTGTCGAATTCGCAGAAAGCGGATTCTCAAAGCAAATCCGCTACAATTTCCCCAGTGTAAAGTCGCAACAATTTTTTAATGTTAAGATTGCGACAATTTTCCCATAATAAAGTCACAACTGCGACAATATTCTCATTATAAAGACGCGCATACGACAGTAGCAGCCTATTGCGACTGCCTTTATTTGGCGAATTTGCACGTAAACACAACAATTTGAACTTTAGTGAATAACACACCATAGAAGTGAAATTTACCAAACTCAAAAAGGTCAATTTCGTCTGTTCGAGTTCATCCCCTATAAATCTCGCTGTTTTGATCGGTAAATATCGATTGATATTTTCCGACTGATTTTTACCGGTCTAAACTTTTCAATCGAATTTTGTCAGAGTGAGAGCGGTATATTAACTAATTCTACGAGCCCTTAAATAGTGTAGTGGAAACTTGACCTCTAGTGACCTTATTCTCTTCACTGGACTCTCAAAGGACCCAATGAAGTGTGACATTCCCTAAAATCAAATGTTAAAAGACTTGCATTCCAAACTCTATACATTTAAAGTGTGAGTTACCTTTATTTGGGTCAAACAGAGTAATTAGCAGTTTAACCTGAAGCGGACAGGCTGAGGTGCAAATTCTCATTCAGGGGATCTTAACAATACTAAGATTACTAAGTGACCAACCTTCTCTAGGACTCCCGAGTCCTCAAACTGTCTAATTAATGGAGTATAAGCTGTTTTAAGACAGAGATTAAACTCTAAATTGTCTATGAACAGGTAAAATAATGTGACAGGGTATTTAATGTGCAGACTGCACAAAATTGATTCAGAGATACAGATCTAGAATAAAAGATTTCAAATTTCTTTGCGCTTCCTTTCTTAGGTCTGAATTTTTCATCCTCTGCTGTTAATATGGCATTTAGAGATTCAGCAGGTGAGTAATGATAGAAATATAGTTTATGATGCTAAAACATGTTTTCTTTCCTACTAGAAAGCTTTATTAAATCCAAGCAAGGAATCAATCATCACCACTTTCCTTGGCTGGATGTTCAACATCAACATGTTCAGCTCCCTTACACTATACTTGACAAACAATGTAAAGATGAGGCACATTTCCCTCAACTTTTCATCCTTTCCCAGGGTCTTTTATTAAGTTTTTTTAATAGTCC
Source organism: Pipa parva (assembly GCA_019650415.1). Lineage (NCBI taxonomy): Eukaryota > Metazoa > Chordata > Amphibia > Anura > Pipidae > Pipa > Pipa parva. Next base: position 13,264 of record WMED01007957.1, on the reverse strand, counting down.
CAGAGAAGGAGAAAAATAGTGTACTGGGTTTATTCTACGTTGTTTCTTTAAGTTGCAATTTCAGTGTGTGCAGATCTTTCAATGTAAAAGGGGAAGGTTAGTAGTTTGGGGCTTCTCTATTCAAATGCACAATGTAAAGGAACAGTTCAGATATATTGCAAACAATAAATAAATGATTTTATTGATGCATATGAAATATATTATTTACTTGTTTTCAGTGGTTTTGAATTTATAGGCAATATTTGTTTTTTTTTTTAAAGAAGCCTCTTTCATCCACTACTTCTTCAGCTCATATATTTGGAATATCAAGTTAGCAACCTGATCGACAGACCTCTGTGAGGTTACACACCTCCAGGATTCTGATTGGTTACACAGCAGAAGCTCTGTGAGGTTACATACCTGCAGGATTCTGATTGGTTACTCAGCTGCAGCTCTGTAGGGTTACACACCTGCAGGATTCTGATTGGTTACCCAGCAGAAGCTCTGTGAGGTTACACACCTGCAGGATTCTGATTGGTTACCTTGCAGCAGCTCTGTGTGGTTATACACCTGCAGGATTCTGATTGGTTTCTTGGAACTCTTAATCCTTTATTCAAATCCCTGATTTAAGATTCCAAACTGAGCTGCTAAAGAAGAAGTAGTAAATTTCTAGGTCTGTTAGTGATGTGTAGAGCTACCGATTTCACTCTGCACCTCTAACTGTGTGCATACCTTGCCTCTCCTAAAAATATACTGATTAAAGTGATTCTGACACCTAACGGGGCCCTGCATCACTCAAAGCGCTGCTGTGTCAATGTGAATAAATAAGCTATTAGTAATATGAGTTAAAACTGATTTAACAAAAGCAAAACCTTTATTGGTTCCCTTACAGGTATAGGCCTTGTCTTTAAAGGGGACCTAAAGGTATAAAACAAAAAAGACTTACCAGATATAGAGGTGAATCTCTACAGTCACAGCATGAGCTGTTCTGTAATTACCCGGCACCCAATGCTTCTTCACAGCGCTCAGGCTGACTGAGAAGCCAGCGCAAAGCTCCTAACACTTGTTTCACCAGCCTCACACATCATCACGTTCATTGCGGGGAGTGTTCTCATTGGCCCCCGCAATGAACGTGATGATGTTTCAACTATTTATCACCGGCGGTGAAACAAGTTGGGAGGAGCTTCTCACTGGCTTCTTGTCAACCTGTGCACTATGAAGAAGCATCAGGTGCTGGGTAATTATAGCACAGCTTATGCTGTGACTGTAGCGATTTACATCTATATCTGGTAAGTTTTTTAATAAGTCTTTTTTGTTTTATACCTTTAGTTCTCCTTTAACTCTGGGACATCACTATATTTCACCCCTCCTTCCCTCTTTTTATGTGCTTTGGATCTCACTCAAGACAAGGGGTTAGAGAGATGGAAGGAAGCCTAGTTAAAGGGAAAGGTACAGAGAAACTTTGGGAGATAGGAGCTATGGTGACACCTAAAAAGGCATGGTGTTTGGTAAAGGTTGCTAGAAAATTATTATTTTACATTTCTGTAACTTTAATTACAGATCCATCTACAGAAAGCAGCTGGAAGAAGCCTATACAACCAGCCAGGCTTATATTGTCCTTAGTGGCTCTTCTGATCCTTTTTTTCTTATGCTTAATTGGTATAAGCATACTTTACTTACATGGTAAGATAAAAAAAAACGATTTTCTAAATGACTAGACTGATGTCAATAGACAATAGCCCATGAATAAGACAGCCTCTGTGTAAACACCAGACTACAGAGCTTTAGAGAAATAAGATCTTATTTGGTTGCAATGTTTGGGAAATATTAATAAACAATATGAAATATGTGCATATATGTAGAGGGCCCTTCTCGCTCACAGCTTGACAGTTCCTTTGTGGGCTTTCCGGTTCTATGGATAGTGATGTCATTAGCTCCTTAACATGATTTAAATAGTGATACAGGGGGTACGGTGGGTTACACTCAGTGCTGGATTTCCCTATAGCAGTGATGGCAAATCTTTTTGGCACCGAGTGCCAAAAAGGTGACATCACTCACCAGCTCCTTCTCCCAAAGTGCAGGCGCTGATGACATCATTGTGCCTGTATCGGGGGAGGAACGTTCCCCAGTGAGCAAACAGTCTTTCAGCGTAGGTCGTGAATCCAACCTTAAAACTATCAGGTTGGGTCTCTGGCTGCACTGGAAGACCACTTGCTCGCTGGGGGAATCAGGAATACCAGCAGTGGCGACAGCACATGTGCCCACAGAAATGGCTCTCAAGTGCCCCCTCTGGCATGCGTGCCATAGGTTCGCCACCGCTGCCTGATAGGTACAAGAGGTGGCTTATACAGAAGGACACCTCTCTCCTAGTCAGCGGATGCAGATGGGGGAATCGGGGATAAATTCTAATTAAGAAGTAATTTTTATATTGAGGGGGTTATTCACTAAAGTCTGAATTGTTGCGTATAGGTGCAAATTCACCAGATAAAGACAGTCGCAATAGGCTGCTACTGTCGCAGTCGCATCTTTATGATGAGAATATTGTTAAAGTCATGACTTTATTAACTGAAAATTGTCGCAATCTTAACTTTAATTAATTGTCACGACTTTACAATCGGGAAATTGTTGCGGATTTGCTATGGGAATCCGCACCTTAGTGAATAACCACCCTGAATGTTGAGCCTGACTTTTGTGATTTCTCTTTGCTTGAAATGATGAATCAAACAAAGAACTTTAACTCACTGCATAATTTAGTTTGTGATTATTTGAACAAAGGGGTGTGGTGAGATAGTGGGTGTGGCCTAATGCACCAAGCGTTCTGTGCCTATAAGTTCCTGAGATGTAAATCAGACACTGTGAGAGGAAATTATAAAAGGAAACCAATAATTAATGGCTTACCCAGAATAGAGGCAAGACAGTAGTGAAGTAGATAGCGATAGTAACATTTCATATGATTTTACCTAGTGAATTGCCTAGAATCTGCTCATGCCCTAGAGTTCTTTGTCATCGGTGGCTCTTTCATCATTGACCTTCAGAGTTGGAGCTCTGCTCACTTCACTCCCTTTGGAAGATTTAATTTCTTTCTCCCTGCAGTTTCTCACGTCCAGGAGAAAGCTACGATATCTGAAGACAGCCTGAGGGAAGACATTGTAGAAGTCAATAAATCACTCAGTGAGTCAAGGTGCCTCTGTGTATATTTCTTTGGATTTACATTTCATGCTCTGCAATTACTTGCTTTCTCTTGCTTCCTATAAAATAAATATAATTACTTAGTATCTGTCTTCTTCAGCTAGTCTGCACCGATATACTCACTAGCACCCATTCATACATCTCTCCCTGATAATATGGGGGGGATAGGCAGCCAAGTGCAGGGTGCAATGCATGACTGTCGAAAACGTCAGATTGAACTAGTTCCTGTTTACTACCTACCATTCTAGTAACCCATATTGACCAATCAGATGCTTTCTTCATGATTTTAACAGCATGCAGCGAAGTGAGCTGTGAAGCCTTCGGCTCACTTCGCACATGGTATTATGCGCATGCTGATGTCCTGCGCGTGGACATCAGCATGTGCATTAAAGCGATTCCCGTCTCGACGAGAGCAAAAGAGTTGCCTTGCCTTACCGTGCGCAGGACATCAGCATGCTCATGATACCATTTGCGAAGTGAGCCGAACGATTCGGAGCTCACTTCGCTGCATGCTGAATTACCCCTTAGATCAGTAACCATTGTCTGGCATACATAGAAACATGGGATCCTGGGAACTAAACTAAATGTATTCATTAATTATAACATGTAAACCAGTAGCCTCTATGTGTAACAGCAGCATTTGTTTGCCCAGACAACCCACATGGAATATATTAAATGTCATTACTATAGAATACTCCATGCACCATTTGCTCGTTTAATTGACACTTCACTTTTCCAAGTTTATTCCCGTGAGATCTCGGGAGTTTCTCGTGGTTAAATATCGCAAGATATTTTCAATCGATATTTACCGACAGAAACTTTTCGATCGAGTTTTTCGATCTCTATTATTTAATAGAAAGGTAGCCGTACTACTAATGTAAAGTACATACTACTAATTTAAAGTACATACTACTAATTTAAAGTATGGCTACCTTTCCATCGAAAAATTTGATAGAAAAACTCGATGGAAAAGTTTCAGTGGGTAAATGACGATCGAAAACATTTCACGATATTTAACCGCGCGAACTGCCGAGATGGACTTTTCTGAGTTTATTCAATTTCGCCCTATAACTGGATTATGCTATTCAGTTTGTGGAAAGGAAATGGGGAGGGCGTCGTATGCTTCTAGAACTTAGAACTGTGCACAAATACCTTGGGTTACTTCTGCTCTGATAGATTAACATGTTTAATGCTTTTCATTAACAGGTATCCGTTTAACCACCGCAATTCTAGAATTAAGACAGAAAGGTAAGTGCCCCTGCTATGTCACATTAGAGAAATGTATTGGACTATTTCTATACTTATACAGATATAAAGGTAACAGTCACTACTATTATCCTGCACAATCAGTGGACATCAAGCACCTAAGTGCCATTATATCTTTTTCACTCTTCTTTGAGCACCTGCTACTCAGTAAATCCTGCAGAGCATCTAGGCATGTGAGGGTATAGTGCAGAGCATCTAGGCATGTGTGGGTATAGTGCAGAGCATCTAGTGCATGTGTGAGCATAGTGCAGAACATCTGCATCATGTGTGGGTATACTGTAGTGAATGTGGAGCATGTGCATTGGGGTTCTGGCTAAGGTGGGAGGGGCAGACTTGCACAGATAGCCTCTGTTGATTAATGCATTGCTGCAAAACTCAACGTTACACAGAAATGCCTTTCAACTGCCTGCAAATTCACCTTGCCAAATTATAGCAGACTTTACCCTTACAAATATTTAGTAATCAAAATAAAAACATTACTATCTGGATTTCAAATAAATGTAACTGGGTGTGAACAAGGTCATTGACCCAGCAGAAAATCAGTAATGGGTAACCCAGAATAATGACTCTTCAAAATGTATTTTGCCACTTTATTGCACTTGCAGTTTCTCTTGCTCAAGAGTCATCAAGGAAGGAGCATAACGATCTAAGGGAACAGATAAGAACTCTTAATCAAATATTTGGTAAGTCGGAATAAAAATAAAATAAAATATAGATTTTCCTCTTCTGAGTTCTTCTGATAAAGTGACACCGTTATTTTTTTTAATTTTTCTATAATTTTGTTTTACTCTGCAGTGAAAGAACAAGAAAGACTTCTATCCCAGATTAACATACTTAAGCACGTGATGCAGAAAACTGGTAAGGTATTGAATTACTACATAGCTCATAAAATACATTATGTCACATATTACTGTAAAAGTGCAGCTTTCTTTAGACTAGCTGCTGGTGGAATGGCATTATGGATATGCTCCTCATGGGAGGATCTTAGCTCAGTGGGATGGGCTTTAGAGATTATTTGATATAACATACATAGGCAGAAATCCAAGGAAAATTGTATAAAGTATAATATATCAGTTAAACAATAGGAAATTCTAGGAATTCCCAGAAAGACTTTATGAAATTGTTCCGTTTAACAAGGGTAATGCTTTCCATCCTTGGGATACAGTTGCCCTAGCAATATTTATCTTAGCAGTTCACACTCAAATTTATTTGTATATGACCCTCTAACAAACTGTAGAAGTGTGCTTAGTAGATGTGCACACACTCTTTTACACAAACATTAAAGCTTGAAAGGCAGAGGGTTAGTAATGAAACCTCTCTACTTATGTACAACTAGTAACAGGTTAGTTTACCTTAATGTACAGAGCTAGCATTCTGCATCCATTATAAATATCAAGCAAAAATAATTCCAGAAAGTAACAGTTTATATGTCTCTAACTGTTGCTAAGTACCCAAAACAGGAGTGGATAATAACTCTAGTATTTCCCTACGTAGGTTTTTCTTCCTGAGACCATCTTCCTGCTCTCCCATTGGCTCTTCATTCCATTTGTTTTCCCAATCATTTGTCCCTGTAAAACTCTGAGATATTCTCCATGTTTGGTTTATTACAGGTCTCTGTAAAACCTGCCCCCCTGATTGGACTTTGGTGGGTTTTTCATGTTATTATTTCTCCAAAAGACCTAAGAATTGGGAGGATTCACGGAAAGACTGCATGAACCGTGGGTCTGACCTTGTTGTCATTAATGACAGCAAAGAACAGGTAAGTCAGAGAAGCATAAAAAGATAAGGAAGTGTAGTAAAATTGCAGATTTCAACCTTGAATGATGTGAAATTTATAACTGAGCAGTCCCTAACCAATCTGCATTCTAGAAACCATCCCATGTTGTAGGGATCAGCAGAGCATTCTTGAATTCTCCCCTACTTTTCTGTTTCCAATCATTTTACCAATGGGATTTTTTAACTCCAACCCCCTTCATCAATGGATATTGCATTATGACTTCTGATTGGAGAATCCTTGATTCATATTAAGAGAGAACCAGTATAGGCAGACCACCCACGTGTCCTGGATTGTGTAGAACAGTCACATTGTTTGGGTCTTTTCCTGAGTCCCTTGCCACCAGTCCACTAATCCCATCCCTTCATAACCTCCCGCCAGCCCCATACTCAATGGCTGGCCTTGGGATTAGATGTCATCAGCACATAGCCAATCAGAAGAAAGTGGGTGGTTTGCTGATGACATCACTTTAAAAATGTTAGCTGGCACACAGCTAATCAGTAGACAGGGGGCAGTGTGCCAGTGATGTCACTACTGGGGGCCTGACTCCTTGGGTGCTACGGTATAGGAGAGTAGAGGAAGAGATTCAAGGCTCATTTTAGTTGCACTAGGTAACACAGACAAAATAGAAAATTAGAGCAAAAAATCATTCAAATAATAGTCCTCACTGGGATTTTCAACCCCATTAAATGTACTGACCACAGTAGGCAACTGCTTCTTTATGAAGAAAGGAAAGAACTGATGTTAATTCATAATACCCACTGAGGCTTCTGGGTACATGCTTTAATGGATTTGGCAATACTGATGCCACATTTTTGGGCAATGTGTTTTGCAGCAGATCTAGGCTGTATTCTCTCTCTCTCTCTGTAACCTGTGTGATGGTCTCTCTAGGAAGATCTTCAGAACATTTTTAAAGATAGAAAATTCTGGATTGGGCTAAGAAAAGAAAATGAAATGTGGAAATGGGTGGATGGGAGCTCCATGACCTTTCAGTGAGTAATACTTAACATTTTTATGACATTTACCCTTACATTTGAGTAATTCAGCAGATAAGTAGAATTGTTGGTGAGTGGCTATTTTTCAGTGCTTTAGCTATTACATGTCTCCATTCTGGGAGACACACCCACAGCTCACTCAGTCATCTCAGGGGACTAGGCCCCGCTTACATTGGTGCCTGTATCTCTTGCTTCAAACAAAGGGCATCAGAGACTCTTTCACACAACAGGAACTGTTTATTCCCATATATGTACATAGATAGAGCTTATACACTTCTCAGATCAGATCCAATTCCATAACTTCCATTTATGGTGCTTTGGAGTATAGTTACCCTCCCTTGAGTATACTGGATTTTCCTTAATCCTGGCGAGGCGTAAATTACAGGAACTCTAGTAACTCAAGGGTCCGATGCAGGACTGCCTGTAGGTATTCTCCCCCCTGCGGGATGGAGAGCCTATAGCTATGTTCCAGCCTGCACCCTACTGCCTGGAACTGAGGACCACAACCCACTAAGAACAGAAATATTTATAGACTGGGTTACTCCTCCCACTTATATTCATAGAGAGATATCATATTTCTATAACAATAATGCATAACCCCTGTAGATGGCGCTAATATCATACTCCTGGGCAGGGGCGTGCAATTATTTTTGCCCTTGGGCCACATGAATGGCCCAGATGGCTTCAGAGAGCTGGGGGTGGCGTATCTAGCATGCTAACGCCTATGGTGGTTGGCCATGCCCCCCATTTTTACAACTTGCCACTGCCTTTTCTTAGAAGTCTGGAGGGCCGGATGTGACCTGCGGGCCGTAGTTTGCCCAGGTCTGCTCCTGGGTATAACACTCTATATACAGAGGTATAACATAGTAGATTAATACTCTCTAATATTTGTAGGAAATGGAACAATATTATTCCCATTTCCTATATTGGTTTTATTGTAGCATTGTATAAGAATCACCTTTAAACCACACAACAAATATTTGCAGTTTAGCAGCACTTTATGCGCCTGCTTGTACTGTAGTTTTCGGACTATAAGGCGCACTTTCTATGAGCACCTTTTAAGCAATCTTGGTTCATATATAAGGTGCACCGGACTATAAGGCACAGCACATTACTAGTAAATAAACCATAGCATAAGTGTATATAAATTATAGCAGGGATCAGTATAGGGTTAATATGTGCTGATATTGTGGTAAATCAATTAAATACATCAATATCCCTTTAAGTAACCTAGCTGCCAGTTCATGAATATTCACTGCACTTGATTAGATTTTGGCTGTCAGTGTGTTTGTGCTTCTACCTTTTGCTCCGATGTTATCAGTCCCCAGAATGGAAAGAGGGCTCCTCTCCCTAATACAGGTATGGGTATTAGGTGGCAGTAATGGATTTTGCACTGTTAAAACAAAAATTCATAGGCACACGTGAGGGGGGAGGAGCATGGTGTGTGCTGCGTGTTGAACTCTGGGGCCTTTTCCGCGAACCCGCGTCCTCCTACGCTGAAGTATTATGGAAGGAGCGCCCGATGTGCCTGCTGTGCGCCTGCTGATACCGCCACCGACCCCCTGCCAGAAGTACCTTATTCATATATAAGGCGCACTGGACTATAAGGCGCACTTTCCATTTCTGAGAAAATCTCAGCATTTTAAGTGCGCCTTATAGTCCGAAAAATATGGTACACAAACTGCGCACCTAGCAGGCATGGTTAAAACACTAGTCCTTTTTCCATAGCAGTGGAACGCAATACCACACTTAAAGGAACACTAACAACCACAAAAGCACAAATTCCCATTTGAATAGGTATTGGCAGTTAAATACAGCACTTTACAGCATTTTATCTTTGAAGTTAAATGTATTATTTAAGTTCTTTCTGCCTTCACTTACTTTTCCTGATAGCAGCCATTTTGTTAAACTGGCTTCACCCAGTCCTTTTGTTTTAAGATAACCTATTATATTCAAGAAGTGTGTCTGAAAGCCCACTTTTTTTTTTACAGCTAAATTATCATACTTTATAGTCACAATGTGGAACTTCTGGAAGCACAGATTGAATATATAGTGACTATAAATGTATTTTAGGCATTTTCATGGATTTATTGTTATTTTTGTTGATGTTAAAGCTACAGGATGGTTCTGCCACTGACTAAAGTGAGTACATTTCTGCAATCCGCAAGAGAAACTGCTTATTCATGAATAAAGTCATGTTAAAGTTTAAATTCTAATACCACTTCTCCTGCTTTGTATATTTATCAAACTCTGCGATATTGCGAATTTGCTTCCACAAGCCACTTATGGAGCTCTTCTCTCACCAATTTCAATCTTTAAGAGTCAGACTATGTCAAAGTAGCGAATGCAGCAAGTCTTACTGTATCAAATTCGCCTGTTTGACTTCGCCAGGTCAAGGTGGAGAATTATGGGGTTGGTGACAAGGTCACTGAGCGCTCAAAAGTGACAATAAAGACTGCGACCAAGTATTTTTCACTTGAAGGAGTTAGTGGGACATTGTGAGGATGATTTCACTAACTTCAGTGGAGGAATTCACATCGCTGCGCATCATACTACTGCTCAATTTACTACGCCGCACTACATTATAGACTATGTCTGGCACTGTTCGCTTTTCTGGCAAAGGAATCTACCGTTTAATGAATATCGAGTAGTGAAATTGCAATCATTGGAGCATAGGTACCTTGATGAATAAGCCGTTAAATACCACAGCATTCTACCTAAAAGTTTTTAAACCGCTATTCTTGGTGCTATGTTCTTTAATGCACTGATGCCTTTGTTGCTAGGATTCCACGAGACCCAGGATTTTAGACCCCAAAATTACATAAGATCTGGTCTAGGGTCTGGATGTCTTTTTTATGATCATAGACCTCCTAAGTGACAAACAAGAGCTATAGAATCGACTGCAGGGGTGAAATAACATTCATATAAACTGTGAATGTATAATCCCACACACATATATGTTGGGAAATGTTTATACACAGGTATTAAAATATATGTATTTTTTTTCCCAACAGGAAATGGCAACCTAACGAGCCTAATAATTTTGGTAACGGAGAGCACTGTGGAGAAACCATTTCCGGATTTTGGAATGACCTTTCTTGCACTAATAATATTGACTATGCCTGTGAAGGACTGCCAGACTGCTGAGACTTAAATAATGATTATTATATCTTTTTTTTTTTTTCCTCCAATTTTCCTTTAAATTAACATTTTGTACCATATTAAAAAAAATATTTTGATGAACCCATTTTAATTCATAACCAATGGTAGCGTTTACTGGAAAGGGAATTAAAAGGAATGGAAAATCAAAAACTAATTTTATAGTAAATTTAATTATTTAGCCCAAATCAAACTATTTTTTCTAAATAAACTGGGATTGATTTTTTTTTTCTATTTCGTTGGTCTACGGATACCCACAGGATTATTATCATCCTGCTTTTATCTGCCCGTGTAGGAGGAGCCTTCACCCAGATTATCCCTTTAATATTTCGAGCTTGTTACGTTGTTAATAAAGTTACAGATGCATGGTTGCACTATGTCTGTGTATGTGTGTGTGACTGAATAGGGAAACTAGATTGTAAGCTCCATGGGGCAGGAAGTGAATGATGAATCTCTGTAAAGTGCTGAATAATATATCAGCGCTATATAAATGAATACACATAATGGGCGTAATTGATTAAACTCAGAAAAGCTTTTCTGAGTTTAATAACTCGAGAGAAGGCTTTGAAGTTTCTCGCGGTAAGTATTGCGAGATTTGCCTCGTGCGATACTTGCCGTGACAAACTTTTTTTTATTGAATATGTCCATGGAAAGGTACTATATAGCTACCCTTCCATGGGTATATTTAATTTAAAAAAAGTTTCTCATGGCAAGTATCGCACGAGGCAAATCTCGCAATACTTACCGCGAGAAACTTCAAAGCCTTCTGCCGATTAAACTCAGAACAGCCGAAACGGCTTTTCTGAGTTTAATATATTTTGCCTATAGAAAAATAGGGTAGATACAGATTTATAGGTTAGCATCAGAACTGCTATTTATTATGGTTTACTGCCACCTTGTGGTATTTTAAGAATATGCAGAGTTGTATGTAAATTTTTTTTTTAGATAAGCAGACTTCCCTTAATGAAAGTGCACTATTTTTATGAAGCAATCAGGCTGCCCTACAAGCAGACTACAGTTACCTGGAGTAAGGTACTCAGGGTGCACATTCTAGGACAGTATTACTAACAGAGGACCTTGGCTTTCGAGTTATTAGAGGTAGGGCAGTCTCTGATCTAGGAAACAGCAGTGCATGCCAGTGATAGATATGCAGGTAGTTGATTAGTAGATATTACTGCACTAGAAGACAGACAGAAGACACAGATGTGTTAAGTGGACTTTCTGCCAGGAACTCTACCTGTAAGGCTCCTCTACTCTGTACAGGGGGTTATTTAATAAAGTACTAACAGTCCCACATTTGCATCCTTTTGCAACCTCACCAACCTGCAGGTGACACACGGCCAGCATAGCTTTATACCTGCAGGTGACACATGGCCAGTATATCTCTATACCTGCAGGTGACACACGGCCAGTATATCTCTATACTTGCAGGTGACACACGGCAAGTATAGCTTTATGCCTGCAGGTGACACATGGCCAGTGTAGCTCTATACCTGCAGGTGACACATGGCCAGTGTAGCTCTATACCTGCAGGTGACACATGGCCAGTATAGCTCTATACCTGCAGGTGACACATGGCCAGAATAGCTCTATACCTGCAGGTGACACATGGCCAGTGTAGCTTTATACCTGCAGGTGACAAACGGCCAGTGTAGCTTTATACCTGCAGGTGACACATGGCCAGTGTAGCTCTATACCTGCAGGTGACAAACGGCCAGTATGGCTTTATACCTGCAGGTGACACATGGCCAGTATAGCTTTATGCCTGCAGATAATATAATTTTATTGGTGTGACTATAGATAAATAAAATGAACAAAAATACTAATGCCAGCCCTTGGACAGATCTGGATAAACCTTTGGATTAGATCCAATGCAGAAAATATTAAGTATCAGCATTGCACTGTACACTTGTGTACATAACACACTACAAACACTATGTACATAACTAAGTAAGCTCACAGTCTAGCAACTAAATGTAACAAAAAAGAGAAAGAAAGTAAATTAAATGTGAGTAGCTCATCGTGCCCCAAACCACAAAGACCTTTCCTGTTCCATGAATGACAGTTTGGTTGTTGTGGCTTTGCAGAAACTACGATATTACAAAACAGGAAACTACAATGAAGTCAGTAATAAAGAGAAGACACATCACTGTCAATCCACAATATGGTTTGATTTCTGACTTTCCCCCCCAGTGTTTAGAAATGTGTTTCCTGTGCCTTTAATCAAATATGAGCTTTATTCTTACTGATGGTGCAGCCTTTCACTTGTATGTGTCATCAACAATAATAACTTATATAACTACCTCATGTTGGCTAAAACTACCTGCCCTTAGCTGATGAGGATTAGAAAATCCAAAACAGATCAGTCTAGAGGAGGTGTTCTGTGATAGTGAGAGGTTATATGACACTCTAAAACTACATGCCAGGGAGTGCTTGTGTGGCACTCTAAAACCACTATGCCAGTAAGAGATTGTGTGACTCTCTAAATCCTCTATGCCAGTGAGTGCTTGTGTGACACTCTAAAACCTCTATGCCAGGGAGTACTTGTGTGGCACTCTAAAACCTCTATGCCAGAGAGTGCTTGTGTGACACTCTAAAACCTCTATGCCAGGGAGTGCTTGTGTGACACTCTAAAATCTCTATGCCAAGGAGTGCTTGTGTGACACTCTAAAATCTCTATGCCAAGGAGTGCTTGTGTGACACTCTAAAACCTCTATGCCAGTGAGTTCTTGTGTGACACTCTAAAACCTCTATGCCATTGAGTGCCTGTGCAACACTCTAAAACCTCTATGCCAGGGAGTACTTGTGTGGCACTCTAAAACCTCTATGCCAGTGAGAGATTGTGTGGCAGTGGCACTCTAAAACCTCTATGCCAGTGAGAAATTGTGTGGCACTCTAAAAC
>WMED01007956.1:0-17266 GCA_019650415.1 Pipa parva | reverse complement strand
AGTAACAGTAAACCTCCACAAAGAGGAATAAAACAAGATCACTGTCCAGCAGCTAAGTAAGTAATATATATTATGTTTCATTCTAGAGAATTTCAGTATTTTCTATTATATGTTAAACTTTCTACATTTCTGGAAGATCACAGATCTTTTCAAAACATTTTCTGGGAGTTTATGTGTTAACAGATAATACTACCACATAAATACAGAAGTCTAAGCATGTTCTAACACTAGGGGGAAATATAATTATTATATCAAAGAATTATATGGAATTCAGACTTTTTTTTTGCTTTTGGATAAAACTTAACTCAGAATTATGGCTGACAAAGGACAACAGTTGTCACATTCAATGATCCAATCTACATGCTCTCTTCTACTTATAAAATAATTTTTATGTCACATACCAACTCAGCAGGTGTTACAGATACAATTTAAAGCCTATTTGTCTTGTTTCCCTAATTTTGGATCAAAACCATATAATATTCTGATGATTTGATATAACACATGTGCATGCTGGTAAAAGATGAACAAAACAGCATGTTTTTCCTTGGCAATTTACAATGTTTATTATTTCAACATTGATCTCACAAACAAACTTATTTTATACTGTGAACAAAAATGCATTAAACAAACTGGGCTCAAACTGGTGCGTATTTTATTTAACCCACACTTGTGAAAAGATACAAAACCATATAATGTGCTATTCCCAGATAGATACAAATTTTCCTACTCCTTATTCACAAAACAGAGGATTCCCTTGGCGAAGAAGTGAACAGCAATGGACACTATGCAACACTTAGTCAAGCAGACACAGAGATACAAATTCATCCGAGCAATGTGAAGCAATGTCAACTTTCAATAATTCCCATGGATCTATTTCAGGAAGAAAGTTTCCCTTTCATTGCACGTTTCTTAGATTAAAGTGCACCTGTCAGCTCAAAACAGTTGTACTAATAAAATAAACATTTTGTAAATATATATGTACTAAAAAATGTACCTTTATACAGCATTTCTCTGTGTCATCTTCCCTGTCAGAATGCCTTTTCTTTCCCAAGTTAGGCGGAAAGGGCTAAATGATTGACATTATAGCTCCTCCAATCATATCCTTTAAATCATGATGTAGCAGAGATCTGATTGGAGGAGCTATAATGTCAATCATTTAGCCCTGCCCACCTAACTCAGGAAAGAAAAGTCAGGCTGACAGGGAAGATGACAGAGAAACACTGTATAAAGGTACATTATTTTAAATACATATATATTTACAAAAACATTTCATTAGTGCAACCTAAATTAGTAATAGTTTTGAGATGACAAGTGCACTTTAATGTCTGATTATAAGGAATGACAACGTCACCAGTTTTTTACAATTTGGACTAAATCAACCAGCGCCACTGATGTCTCATGTTTTGAGATGAATTTGTTCCTTACTTATCTAAAGAAGGACATTTCAGTGCATCATGACCTTTCTGTATGAATGTGAGCACCAGCACTGCTCCAACTCTGGGGGTGAGGGGTAATGTACTGTAATAAATTAATACAGTATATTGTAATCATATTTTAAGCTGGCCACTATTCTCAGACCATTTGTAAGACAAATATACTGTACATGTTTAATTCAATTAAAAGACAATAATTCTAGTAGTATTGTGTTTATATATCAATATATTTGCACCAACAGACCTTACTACTTATTAAAAGAACTCTGTTTGATCGTCTACATGGCACAAGCTACATTAAAAAAAAAAAAAAAAAAAAGTCATAGTAAATACAGTGACATTTCAAGTTTCTTGGGGTCTTATTCAGACTTATACAGAACAAACAAATTATTTCCTTGTATATCAAGCCAGATTTCACCTGACTCCCCTTGCACCTCTGCCACTCAAAAGAAAGGTATTAGGGTTAGAAGTTTATAAATAAAATAGCCTCATTCACCAACTTTCATACATTACAAACCACTGATCAGTTAAAGATACAGAAGCCTCCACTGCTCCACTCACTCTTTTAGCTCCCTGGGATCTAATTGGCATTAAGATGATCTCACACAGTAGAGTAATTCCCTCAATACACATTCAAATATCACATACTATTGCTGTCACACAAAAGAGTCTCACATCTTTTTAGGTGTCTGCCATTGCTTGTCTCGTTCGTCTTTAGAAAAAGTGTCACAAAGTCTAAATTAACACAGTAACATGGTTTATAAGGCTGAAAAAAGACAAGTCCATCCAGTTTAGCTTATTTTCCTGCAATGTTGATCCAGAGGAAGGCAAAAAGCCCATGAGGCAAGAGTCAATTATCCTCATATTAGGGAAATAAACGCCTTCCCAACTCCAAACTTGGTAATTCCCTGGATCCCACCTTCAGTTATTTAGTACCCATAATTTGTAATGTTCTTACACTGTAGGAAAGCATCCAAACCAGCATTGAACGCTTTATGGGAATTAACCATGACAACTTCTTCAGGCAGAGAGTTCCATAAAGTCACTGTTCTTACAGTAAAATAAACCCTTCTGTGTTGATGCAGAAACTTTTTTCCCTCTAAACGTAGAGGATGCCCCCTGTAATATTTACAGGTCTTGGTATAAATAGATTATGGACCTCCAACCACTTGTGTCAATCACTACCTAGCACTTAATTTGTTGTACCCTTGCTTTATTTTACTTGTATTGCTTAATGCACTTTTCCCTTGTTTGTATTGTGCTTGAATCGCTGAATTGTACAGCGCTGCGTAAATTTGTGGCGCTTTATAAATAAAATTATACATACATACATACATTGTGAGAGAGATCGCTGTACTGACCCCTAATATATTTCTACAAGATTATTGGGTCACCCCTTAATCTTTTTTCTAGACTAAACAAGCCCAGTTCTGATAATATTTCCTCAGACTTTATTTTGCCTATTCCTTTTATTACTTTAGCAGCCCCACCTTTGAACCTGCTCAAGTTCAGCCACATCTTTCTTGTGCACTGGTGCCCAAAACTGCACACACTATTCTATGTGTGATCTGACCAGTACTTTGTAAAGTGGTATAATTATGTTCTCGTCATGTTCATCTATGCCTGACTTGATGCACCATGATCCTATTTGCTTGGGCTAAATTATTAGGTTGTTTCTTGAGGGAAAACTGGAACTCCACTAAGTAGGCTTACTATGTACTTTTCTGTAAGACAATTAAATTTTCCACAAAGTTGTAAGCAATGTATAATCTTCCTTGGTTAACCTAGTGTAAGGCAAAGAAAATGTTAAAGGTAGGCTGATTATGTGTACTGTGGGCTAATAACAAACAGATGAAACATCATTAATCGCACACAATTTAATATCTTGTTAGAAAAGTGATAGAAATGTCTTAGGTACTTTGCATGCATGAGCATCAACAACATTAAGCAACACTTCCATCAACTGAAGCTTAGAAAAATATTCTTTAACTCATTGACATTCCAAAATATTAGGTATCCCTGAATGATAGAAAGGGACAAGATAAACCCATTCTTTTTGAGACAGCTGGCTTTGGTTTAATTATTGCTGTGTCCTATTAATCTTGTTTTGCATCTGTTACACCTGCACAATGAAATGTTCATAGCACCGCATTTTATCACTAGCAATAATATAATAATTCATATTTTACCAGTCTTTCTTGGCAATTATATCCTGCAAAGAAACAAGTTTTTTTTTTTTAATGCAAGGTAACAAAGAAGCACATAAATACCCCTCTAACAGTAAAATGTTAACAGCAGCATTGTGTATAAAACAAATTTATTCCAACCTGCCAATGAATGAGATACATTAAAGCAGAGCTATTTATTAACATGCAGTTTATAACTTTTGAGTTTGGCATAAATGTTTGTTACCTGAAGCACAGTTAAAGTGCAATTATTTTAAAAAGGCAAACTATCAAAATCAAACATGGTAAACTTGCAATGACCCAGCATACAGTGGGCCCACACATAGTTAGGAATATCACATATTCCAAATGATTAGACTTTTATTCAATGTATCGGAGAAGTTGAAATTTGAAACATATACTAGCAAAGATAGACCTTTATGTTCAGGCCAGTCGCACACCATCGATACAGTACAACTGATAAGACAGTTAGGCGAAATTTAATAAACTCAAAAAGACCCATCTTTTCGAGTTTATTCCCGTGAGATCTTGGCAGTTTCTAGCAGTAAATATTTTTTTAATCAATATTTACCGATAGAAACTTTTCAATTGAGTTTTTCAATCGGATTTTTTCATTGAAAAAAATTCACCTTTTCAGCAAAAAATCTGAAAAACTCAATCGATTAAGTATCTATTGGTAAATATCAATAAAAAAAAACTATTGATATTTACTGTGAGAAACAGCTGAGATCTCATGGGAATTAACTTGAAAAGAGGAAATTGGATCTTTTGGAGTTTATTAGATTTCACCCTTGAAAGTCTGCTTGGATACAGGTGAACTTCATTTTTTCCTTTATTTATACACGAGAAGCTGGACTTTCTATAGTGATCCGACTGATGCTCATGTGAGAAACTGGCCTGCCAACTGCTTGCTTACATTCCCCTTCTGACTCTCACCTCCTCATTTGCTTGTCCGCAGCAGTACTTTTTCTACATTGAGGGGGGAATTCATGAAGCTCCGAAGTGAGGTGCGTAGTGTTCGCCTCACTTCGGAGCTTCATGAATTCCCCCCTCAATATTTAATTAATCTCTTCCCCAGTGCTGGACTATCTCTGGACTGTAAGGTTCTGAATTAATGGAAATGATTCTACTGTAATGATACTTTATACCTTAGCTAAACATGCAGTATATAAAAAATTACCTGCAAAGATGAGATAGTAAAGTGAGTAGTGTTTAAAGTCTAATGCCTAATTATGTTATGTATTAAAGTGGAGATAAAGTCTGGGAAAGATTTAGGTTACAAATAATTTATGTATAGAGATTATTGTACCTACTCAAAGACGCACCAGTCCAACAAAAGAATGATGCCCCTAGAGCAAGAAATCTTTAAAATCTTGGTAAGTTGGCTCCAATTTGAGACAGCATTGACATGTGGAACTGTAGCAAAACAGGTCGACTTGTAAGTCAGTTTCCAACTGTCAAATGAAACTCTGAGTGAAGTTCCACAAGTTATCATGCAATGTGCAAGCGTATTTAATTTTTTTTATCTGGATTGCAAGTAATATACTTTTTACATGATATATACACTACAGACTGCAATGGTTTACTATGCAGCTATGCACTGTATAACTAAGCTAATGTCCTTTGGCACTGCATTGATTACATGAAACATAACATGCTATGAGTAGGGTCAATCCATAACTGGTAAATTGTGATCATATGCAGTTCATTGTGCATGATGCTGTAGCCATTGGGTTTGCTGCTAAAACAATTACCAGTTAGTTAAAAGGTATGTTTTGGCAACTGACACAAAACATCTCTAAAATCTCTATGCTGCAAGGCTGATAAAAAAAAAAAAAAAAAAGTTCAACTGTGCAGTGCAGAGAGGCAGAGACTCCAATGCAGTCTGCAACTAAGATGTTTAATAAATAGCCCTGTAGGCCGTGGTAACATCAAAAAACCTTCTCAAGTTTGAGTAAAATGCTAAATGTGAGTAACAGTTCTTCTACTTGATTTAAAAAAATCAATATTCTTTATTGTTAATAAATTTGACAGTAATGTTCAATTAAAACTACAGATAGAGCCTGAGTTTTTAATTTTTGCCTCAGTCCCTAATCAGTGCGCACCAACAAGAGACAATGTGCCTTGAGTTTGTGCAAGCATTTAGATCCGAAAAATATAGAGTCATGGAGCCGACATCTTTAGAGGAGTGGATTACTAGCCTTACAGGGCCTATTGAGAAATCTTTTTACATTTCGAGCCTGAATTATTTTTATTTGTAATAGTTCTATTAATGTTTTTTGTGGCACTGCAGCACCTTTTTTTTTTTTTTTTAAATTTGAGTTTATTCAATTTTTCAATACAATATAACAAAACATTTTGTAACAGCATTTGACTCATTACATTTGTCTCATTTCTCACAACAAGTATTATCTATTATGTAAAATATTTATACAATTTCTTGTTGTAGCTCCATTTTAAGAAATTATTCACAATCGCAGCACCTTTTTTTTGCTACCTATTTTAAAAGATTGACTGAAAGTCTTCAGAATTCTGAATAACCAATCAGAATCTCACAGGTGTGGTATATCCAAGAGCTGACTGACACCTGCTTCTTTCTGATAGTTTCTTTTCTTCATTATTGTCAAGCCTGTGGTCATGTCACTGGCCTTAGATGTAAAACTGATCAACTGAATAGGAAGTAGGTGAGCCGACTTCAAAATGGCTGCAAATTGAAAACCGCTTCAAATATTACACTGCAAAAATAAGGTATCTAACATTGCGGCTGTGGTTCCAGGGGAAACTTATAAATATAATTTCAAACTTTTCAATTCAGGTCACTGTTTGACCATGCTATTGTCAATTCACAGGAATTTTCAATTTATATAGGACTGAAAGGAATTTGTTGATATTGAAAAATGAATAATATTGACAAATATCAATCCTTCAAATCCAGCACTCATTGCAGTGTTTTTATTGCAGTTCACAATCCACTGCAGATCAATGTTGATATTCCTTTTCAACAGGAGAATTAGTCCAACTGTGGCTAAATGACCAAGCCAACCCCATAGCGAAAAATGGGTTTTTACAGCCTAAAGCAGGCTAACACCACTGGTAAAAAAAAAGTTTTATAATCATTTACAAGTCAAACTTTTTTTTGACTTTTATAAAATCAAAGTTATCATCATGGGCATTTCTAATAATAAATAGCCATTATTTCTTAGTGCCATTATTTATCATTGCGAGAACGCCACTTAATACATTTCCCTCTATGTCTTTGTTGTGAGCATCTGCGATATGTGTATATGTGCTTTTCAGAAATCTATCTTTTTGGGTGTATTATTCAGCATTTAGTTTGTATCTTATACCCATTTCTTTGCACTAAAAATCCTCCCTATATACTTATATGTATATATTTTTCCATGTAAAGTAAGATTGATTTGTAAGAGTTACAAACTGAGCAACTAGACTGGAAAGTGACTGAAAATTGCAGACAAAAAAAGAGATACCTGCAGTTCTGGACCAGCTGGCACTTTAAGGGTTAAGCCAGTATAAGACTAATTAAAATGGTTTTGTTTTGATTCTTTTTTTCTACAAAAGAACTGCAGAAGCTTTTTCTCTCTTTTTGAAAGCAGGTTGAAAAGAGATGAAATAGATGAAGCAGATATATAATGAAAGACAAGAAGGCAGAACGGTTTCACAAGATAAGAATGGAACAAGAATAAACAGGTGACAGTAATGCTTGTCGCGGTTTGTAGCAGTAGAGTACAGATGTCTTTGGCAGCAAGTGGTTAATTTATTAATTTCACTTTAGATATTTTGAGGGAAAAAAAACATTAAATCAGTGTATTGCTGGAAATATGACTGCACTTGTTCCAGTTCTCAGTTTGCACAGTGAGTGTGGGGGAGGCAAGAAAGCTATGTTGTTTCTAATTATTCCAATTATCATGGCACACTATGAAAACTTGATTAATAACACTGAAGATATTGTTGTGGCAATTAGCCATATGGTGGAGGGACTTTATCCTGTCACGATTTAGCCATTAGCATCTACTTATGTTTGTCAGATCAGTGCATCCGTGACAAGCTGAAGTTCCGCTCACCTTCCACAGTCCCCAGTGAGCAACACTAGAGAACTGTTTATTCCTAGGAGCCCCTTTGCCTGAGTACATTTTTCATGTGGCATCCGGTCTGATTGGGGACAAATGTCAAGTAGCGTATGTGAGTGGCCATCAAACTAGTCTATGTTACAAGAGCCTGAAAACAATTCCACCATAGAACATTGTGGAGATGCCAAAGTTAGTTATTGCACAACAGTACCCATCATGCATTAAATTAAGAGATAAGTACCGATACGGCTCTTAGATAAGCTTTAAATACATCTGGATATTTAAGGTATGATGAATCTGTAATAAAACAGATACATAAAAATGTAGAAAGATTCCATGCATTCATTCTGGTTTAGAAATTACTTTTTTTTTTTAAATAACTGCCCAGTCTCAAACAGTTATTTTATAAAAATCTTATATATATAGTACACTTATATGTTTTATAGTCTCTAACTTATATAAAGCAAAAAGAGTTGGCAAGTACTTCTGGGTCTTGAAAATAGTTAAAACATCAAAAAATGTATTAACTCATAATTTAAAAACACATATTAATGCATAAAATGAAATATACAGCTCAAGTGCCTATCCCCCCCTCTCGGCCATTCAGAGGCAAAAAAGAAAGTCGAGAATTAGTCTTATATAGAGATACGCGCTCCCTGGTCTCCTGCGCAAACGCTTTAAAGGTACTTCGGTGAGGAGACTCGAGTGGTCGCGAGGTGAGCCTAAGTACCTTTAAAGCATTAGCTGATTTCCGCTTGCAGGAGACCAGGGAGCGCGTACCTGTCTCAGCGAATTGATGAGAAGCATCGCAAGGTAACTTTGCTCTTTCCTGAATTACCCCCTAATAGTCTCCAACAGTTATTTTATAATCTATCTTTAAGGTAAATATTTGAGATAGATAATGCTTATTTTCAGTGCTTTGGATTTGATAGTCATCCCTATGTTACCTACTTCAGCTGATCAGTTTGGAATCTCACTTCACTGACTTGATAATTCTGAGAAAACCAAATTAGAGGAAACCAAGTTGGTGATAACTTTGTAAAACTGCACAGCTGTAATACTATAAAGATAGATGTTCCAGCACTCCCACAAGTAAAAACATCAAAAGTTTTATTCCATGTTAGTTAAAACAGGATCCAGTTACAAAAAGGTAAAAACAAAAGAAAGATTGGCACCCCCTTTTGGTTAGCTATTCAAATAAATCCTGGCTAAATATTCTTAACAGAACTGATAATGAAGAAGTAGGTGACAAAAGTATGGAAATAAGAAAATAATATATACATCAAAAAACATTTATTCAACAGTGACAAACAGACTGGCAAATAACAGTTTGTGACCAAACTGTTCATTTTAGATTGAAGTCTTTTGTGAATGACTCTTCTCCTTTTCGAATTGCCAGAAGTAAGCCAAGTTAAGAGGAGCCATGGCATTGCTTCAGAGAACATTTTACTTTCATACTACATGTTGTATTTTGTACTACTGGACACACATATTATTGTGCAAGAAAAACATGATGTCTAATAGTGATCTGGTCCCTTTTTTATATTTAATTTTTGTAATGTTTAACTTGTCTTTCTAGAAACTTTGTGATGCATTTGTTGAGAGCAAATTTTGGCATATGTTAATCCTACTATGGAGCACATTTATCAAGCTGTGAAACAGGTGAAAAAACCATTATGCAGTGATAAAGTATTACACAGTGAAAAGATTTAAGGAATTCTATGCTAAAAGAGGAGAAAAAAATATATTGGAAAAATGTATACTTTACTATTTTGGATATATGACAATGATATATTATAAAAGCTCTGATTTTCCTAGACTATGGGGGTTATTCACTATAGTCCGAATTGTTGCGTATAGGTGCAAATTCGCCAGATAAAGACAGTCGCAATAGGCTGCTACTGCCGCAGTTGTGTCTTTATAATGAGAATATTGTCGCAGTCATGACTTTATTATGGGAAAATTGTCGCAATCTTACTTTTAAAAAATTGTTCCGACTTTACAATGGGGAAGTTGTAGCAGATTTACAATGGGAATCCGTTGTTTGCAAATTTGACAGTCAAATTCGCACCTTAATAATTAACCCCCATATATATCTGATGAAAACTTCCAGAAATATTACCACCTACAATAATCTAGGTATACAGCAAACATTTTCAACACAATATGAATTATTAGGCCACAGTGAAAATATAGTGATACAATCAAAGGGAACAGTTGTAAAGATGATGTTGCTGTAGTCACTTAACACTAAACTTTCTGGTTTGCATTTCCTCAGAGTTACTGTACAACCTGATTCTTTGCTATCTTGTTTCTGAATTCTCAAACCTGTGCATCATTGTCAGCGGCATGAGTTTTCAACCTGATCAGCTGAGTAGAAAGTAGGAGAGAAAACAGAGACTTCTGTAAGAAAGTGGCTATAAATTCAAAGCTACTGGAAGTACATAATTTATTATGCAAAATTATTTATTAATCAGTGGAAAATATTGGAGACTGGGTTGTTTTCCTATAAATAGAGGATACCATGAAAGTGTCTACTGTTTTGTAGATTTAAATTAACAAAACATTGTTTGAAGTGCGACTTACAGTTCATGCTTCGTAAAGTAGTTCTTTTAAACTACAGGTAGTTGCTTCTGTATCTCTGATTTTTGTTCATTCTAAGTCCTGGATTTAGAGGACATTGTGGGGAATGTATCAACAGTGCAATCATTTACTAAAGTCTAGTAACCCATACATACCTATCGGCAGTTAGCATTCACTGCTATAAGGTGGCTAGAATAAAGAAAGCAAACCTCTGATTGGCTGGTATGGGTTACTACATCTTAGTGTACTATTATGCCTGTTGAATCTCTCCCCAGTTGTTAGAGGCTTCTTCCTGAATGGTCAAATAAATGCGTAGAGGTGTAAATTCACCTTTATTTGCCATTTCTCTATATTTGTGTATTTAGCAAACTCAGCGATGTGGCAAACTTTAGACCACTTTGGACACAATACAGTTGCAGACTTATGGAGAACTTTGCACCACTATTTGCACATACACAGGTAATTCACAAATCATCAAGCAAAGTCTAGCACAGTAGAGAATTTGACAAGGTGTATTTTGCCAGATTAAAGTGGTGAAGTAGGGGGCTGATGGCAGGGCACCTACTGTCCAACTCACTATGCAAGACATGGCTGCTAATGTTGTTTACTTCTTCGCTATGGAAATCCTTTGTTTAGTAAATAAGGAGTAGAGAATTCATGACTATCAGAGTGAAGTGATTCAAACTGAGAATTCACTTTGGCAGTCGAAGTCTCACTTTGATGAATACAGCATTTGATTAAAAACTCAACAGATTGCTTTTAATCCATAGAATAGGTTCCAATAAAGTAACAGTCAAGGAAAATGTGCCTTTGGTAAAGGTTTATATACAGATAACAGCAGAAAAAAATGATTTTTGTAGATAATAGCAGTACAAGGAAAACAATAACAATAACCCATCAGAAAAATATTTGTTTTGGGATAAATACGGTAAATGAAATAACTGTTTTGACTCTTCATCCCATTTAAATGAGATACCTGTGTGATCTAAAGCTTAGATACAACAAATACATACATAAAACCATAAAAGGTCTACAACAACTGTTTCTTTGAATACTTTGTAGAAGGTTGAATTATCAATTTGCCTTTTCAGTACCCTTATTGTAATTAGCATCTCTTTTTCTAGCTTTATAACTTTTAATGCAAATGTATTGGTCATAAATTAAGGATATATATACACATTTACAGCTTGGCTTTGACTTACATTTTCCTTGTATTTCATATTTTATGTTTGTGAGGCATAAGGTCAGATGTGAGTGAATATGTGCTATCTCCTTCTAATGATTTCCAGTTTTTTATAATCATGTACTAATGCTGTTCAGTAATGGTCTATTGATGAACAGACAGATGTACCACCAGTCATTCTCTACACATTTGCATTAACAAATCATCACTTAATTGAAGCTAATCTTACAAGTTTATGCTACTTAAATAAAGTTCCTTTCCATAAAAGATGAGACTGTAAACCTCTACTGTTAAATAAAAACAGAAATCTTTTCAACTTTTCAGCATTACGAAATGCCATTGCATGGGTTTAATTTAGCTTTAACATGCTATTCCATTTTATGTATTTAGGATTAAGAAATCATAAAGGCAGAAATAAAGTCTTGATGTTACCACTGGAAGTGTGCACATACACTATACCTAAACAAATTTTGTATGATATACACGCATTGAGCAAAATGAAATGTTTTATATGGTTTGAGCAAAATTTTCAGTGCCATAAAAATAGCGCTGTTAAATAAATTATCCAATGTTCTTGGGAGACTAAGTCATGTGACTATCTCCAGTTGTCCACATGTCAACATTACAGCAAGCACTACATAAATCATGGATAAAATTCCAAAAACTTAAATTTCAGAGAAGACTGAGGGGGTTATTCACTAAAGTCCAAATTGTTGTCTATAGGTGCAAATTCGCCAGATAAAGACAGTTCGCAATAGGCTACTACTGTCGCAGTCGCGTCTTTATGATTGGAATGTTGTCACAGTTGCAACTTTATTATGGAAAAATTGTTGCAATCTTACTTTTAAAATTTTTTTGTTACTTTACAATGGGGAAATTGTCACGGATTTGCTATGGGAATCCGCTGTTTGAGAATTTGACAGTCAAATTCGCACCTTAGTGAATAGCCCCCTAAAAGTCTCTCAACACATATGGGAACTTCACCATTTCTATCTGAAATGCAGAGTTTTATTTATTTACTTATTTATTTTAACTGCAACAAGGAGAAGCCTTGGGAGAATTAAGAAGTAATATGGGGAGTTAAACTTTAGATAAAATTATGCAAGCAAAATCAAGAAATTTGTAAAATTGTCAATTAATAAGCCATAAAATTTCGTAGAATGGAATAGTGTTTGGGTCATCAGGGAAAGTCAGGTCATCTTATAGTAGTAGTATACAAAGTTCTGAATGTTTGCAGTCCAGAGTTTGCTAGGGAAAGGAGACTGGCAGAAATCACAAGTGAGAGAAGCACTGATCTAACATTACCTGGTAGGTAGAATAATCACTAAGTGTACACCCTAAGGACAGTGCAGTGCGTTCACATGACTCTGCTGGGAATATATTGGATGTCTGGGGTAATGATATTCCCAAGTATGCTGTGGCCCTAGCTATTAATAAGCTGGTCAGAAAAACTTCTGTCAAATGTTCAGTAGTCACACAAGTACCTTAGGCAGCTTGCCCAACAGGGGAGAAGTGAAGCGGAAGCTCCCAAAGAAGCAAGTGAACACCGAGCTCCCAAAAATTGCTAAACAATGTCTAGACTGAAGTGCTATGCTTTTTTTTTGTTTTTGTTTTTGTAAACAAGGACCATGCCTGAGTCGCCTTTGTGTTCCCAAGGTCAAATCTAACTGCTGTGCAAATACAATTGTTCCGCTTTTGGTGAAGTTTCTATATTACAATAATAGTAACATAAAAAGTGATCAAATGCAATAAATTGGTGCACGCACCACATTTATTTTCTCTACCAATGTCTGGGGGATAAACTCAGGAGCTTCTATCATTTAGACTAAACTTTACAATGAACAATTGAATGCTGAAGGTTTTATTCAACAGTATACTCCACAGCATTATAAAAGAATGTTTACAATTTACCCAAACATTTCCATAAACTTCCAAAGGCCTACAAAAAGCAGAATGGACTAGATTTTATCACCTAAAATACATAAAAGTTTACTTAATCCACCAGGACGCCCAACAGTTTCAGGCATTAATACACTCCTTCAACCACTAGCTATTTAATCAAAAAGGTTCCTACAAGCTAAAGATACAAGCTATTTTTTTCTTTTTTTTTTTTTTTAAGAACTAAGACAACCTAATACGATACTATGAGGGAAGAGATGCTGTCTCAACCGCTCTATGTTAAAGGTCAGATAACTAACCAAGAAATAAACTTTATTTTCCAAAGTCAAGAGATGGCACTTAAGTAAACTGATTTCAGATATAGTAACTCATTTTAAATATAGCACCCAAATATACAAATATTTATAAATACCAGCTAGAAAGCAACTGGATTTTGAATCATCCAGAGTTTTTAAATAGATCTTGTTTGAAATACTTTGTCTATGACATTTGCTTACTGTGGACTGGTACTAGATCAGAATTGCAAAAATGTTTTTTTCTTCCTTAATGCCATGTACTTACATTCTTATGTAACACCAATAAGACTAATTTCTTAATTGTACATTTGAGATTAAAGATGGACAAATACAAATTGTTTATTGTTGCATTCCAGTTACTATCCACCAGGGGTCACCAAAGGTATCCCTAAAGGCCAATTAATGAGAATATGTAGAATTGCAGGTAATCGATAAATAATGGTAGATAGTTGATAAACTTGGGTATTTAAAAAAAAAAAAAAAAAAAAAAAAAAAAAGATTCCTGACTAAGATTAAGGAAGAGGTTGCAAAATACAACAAAGAAACTTTTGAAACATAAGGTTAGCAGAAAGAAGGTTAAATATATTTCTTCTGTCTCTGATTTTAATATAAGAAATTTTCACCAGTTTCACAAACTGACCTCATCTATGGTAAGATTTATGATTCCAAAGTAAAGCCATAAGTAATCAAATTGTTATGACTACTGTGAAAGAACAAAACATATTTTTAAACATTCAACTGTTGCCACATTTTTTAAATTTATGGTAATTGTAATAGAATAATTAAAGGGGACACCTGTAAACATCCTAAATATGGTACGGGTCCAAAAGTTCCTTAAAGAAATTTTGTCACATGAAAGGCCATTCTTGACTGAAAAATTCGATTTAAAAAAAATGCTAAAATTATCAAAAATTTGATTCCAAATTTTCACAATATCGAATTTTTCTGTTGAAATTATCGATAATATGGATTTTCCATTTAAATAAACAGATTGAAAAGTTTCAATTGAATTTTCAATATTGCAATATCGAATTCTCAATATTGTGGTAAATGAATTTATTTTTGTATAAATGACTAATCAATATCGGGATGAAATTATTGATATTGTGATATTGATTTTTTTTCCGATTCTATTAAATTTTGAATTTTGCCCTTTAATTGTTTAAAATGCCCCTGTGGTTTGCGTTATATTGAACATATAGACAAATAAAGATTAAGTTAAATAAACATAAAAGTGTGAGCAGATGTTTTAAACATGAATCTGTAGCAAAAATCAAATCTAAAGAGAAATAAAGACAGAAAGAAAGAAATTATTTATTATCCTTATCTTTATAAGAATCTTTACAGAGCAGCAGAAGTACACCAACAGGTGTTGGAAAAGGTTAAGTTAAGAGAAGGAAATAAATACAAGCAATACTTTTTACAAAAAGATGCACTTTGAATCTATAAATTACAAGGGTCTGAATGTGTGTGAAACATATTTTAATTATAAACTTGATTCACTTCCTCTTCTTTTAGAAAAAAAAAAAAAGATAACACAAACCTATAATAAAGCTAAATTAGTCCCAACTGCTAAAGTATTTTTATTTTATAACGTTATTGAATTAGAAACATTTTAGTTTGGTTTCCTTGTCCGTTAGGCTAGGTTCACACTAGAGCTTTTTTGCACTGCGTATTTAGAAAAGTGTGTCTAATAAATACGCCGTGCATTTCAGTCTGGTGTATATTCTAGATGTGCTTTTCTATTGTTCTTACCCGATACAGTGTGAACACTCCCTCGGTGTTTGCGGCTCCTCCTATCCGGATGATGCAATTTCAAGCGTGTGTGCTCGCGTTGTGCACTAGTATGGCCAAAACAAGGTAAGTTACATAGGGATTTGCGGCGCGGCTTTTTTATATGCACTCCGCACATAAATACACTAGTGTGAAGCTAGCCTTAATCTGGTTAAAACGATGTCATTATATATGAAAATTTATGAACACCTGTTACAAAGGTCTTTTTTGTTAATAGTGACTTTAAGCAGATATTGTTCTTGTAGAAGATATTGAAGGTGATAACACTGAAAGGCGAAAGTTACTAAGGTGTTTTTGTCTGATTTTTTCATTTATATACTAACAGAAGAATTCACTTGGTTACGGAAAAAAAAAAAAAAGATTGCAAATTTTTTTTGGGTGAAAACCCCATAGTAAATTTCATCCCAAGTGCGTAAGGAAGAGCAGTAATTGTATAGTTTCTGTATTTTACATTTATTGGGTATAACTAATGTTTTATATTTGGTTTTCTTGACTTTTAATCTGCTTAAAAATAGGGATGTTCTTGTATTTGCACTTTCATTGTGACAATACATATTCTGTGTATGCTTAAGAACTCCTGGTTAAATAAAGCATAAAACTGAACATTATTTTAAAAGTTTGTAAATTAAAAGAAAAATAGAAAAAACATAGGTGTTTGTGTGGTAAAAATAATTTTTAATACTGGTTCAGCAACTAAAATCCTCTGTACATTTTGTACTTTTGACCATGTTTATTAAGGGAAAGAGACCTAGAATTATGAGCTGGTGGGGGTATCATACACAACCAGGGCTCATTTTAAGTTGAGTTGTGCTGGACTGACAACCAAGCATCACATGATCTTAATCACCTGGTTTTGGTAACGTCACTAGTGGTGCCAATTAATTACCACTAGCCACAGTTCTATACAAACTGCTGCTCTGTGACACCATCACATTGGTTTGTTTTAGTTCCCCATCTTTGTGTGCACATATTTCCTTCAAACAGCCATCCTGCTCCACTGTCCCTTGAATCCTATACAAAGCTTCACTTGAAGCACATGTTAGTGGATCCAAAGCCCATAAGCAGCAGAATGCAGTTCACATCTGGTGGTGTTCAATGCAGGGTGTGGCACCTTCGGCACAGCCCAGAGGGAACCTGCTTGTTACCAGGAAGACACATTAACTTTGAGTACGAGCCCCAGGGGAGTATGAAGCTCTGTGAGTGTGTCTGTGCATGTATATGTATGCATGTGTGTGCCCCACACTCTGGAGGTTATTAACTAAAGTGAGAATTCGATTGTCGAAGTGAATTCATCACTTTGTATGGCTACACCCCGATTTTCTACTCCTTATTGACTAACCTGCAGATTCCCATAGTAAAGTCCCGACAGCAACAACATTCCCATAGTAAAATTGGGACAGCGACAGTAGTCGTCTATTGGGTAGTGTGCAACTGTTGTTAACTAGCGTATACACACCTTTAAGCAACAATTCGGACTTTATTCAATAACCACCCCTGTCTTTGCCGCTGGGAATTTATTCTTGACTCACTTTACTTTTTTGCAAAGCAATACATTTTTTAAATTATTTTTCAAGCCAACAGTACTACATGGTTATATTTTCATCATATATTATAACTCAGTGGAATGCTATATTGGAAATTCAGAAGTATAAGTGAAGTTACATAGGAAACAGTCGGCATTGTTCATTTTACTGCTGTACAAAACCCATACAGTATGGGTTACAGCACCCATGTTTTTGAATTTCCCTGTTTCTATAGGTATTTTTCAAGACATTTAGTTCTATTTTATTATACCACACTGAAA
>WMED01007955.1:0-17266 GCA_019650415.1 Pipa parva | reverse complement strand
CCTTTCTTTAACAATTGCTTTTGCTGGGTTAACTACACCTTTCAGAATTAAAAAAAAAAATATATCGACTTTATTTTTTATATGGATTTGATTTCTATCATGCCCCAGTGTCAGCGAGCTACTGATTACTGTTGTAACTGCCTACGGTAATTCATTAACTTAATTTTGACCTTCCTGAGACTCCATTATGACAGTGGCAAAAGAATGTTGCATCAGACTAGGAAGAAAACACAGAAGCGCTGTGTACTGCTACGCAGGAGGCACAATTTATTCATTTGCTCACATAAAAAAACTAAGTATATTAGAAAAAAAAATGTATCATGCATTTACAACACACATTACTTTTTATTAATCGGGAGGGACTGTTCTTTTAAAATGCACCTGTCACCTCAAAACTAATACTAATTTAGATTGTACTAACGAAATAAACATTTTTGTAAATATATATGTATTTTAAAAAATGTAACTTTAAACATCATTTCTGTCTGTCATCCCCCCTTGTCAGCCTGCCTTTTCTTTCCCAAGTGTCGGGTGGGTGGGGCTAAATAATTACTGACGTAGCTCCTCCAATCAGATCCCTTAAATCACAATCTAGCAGGGATCTGATTGGAGGAGCTATAATGTCAATCATGATCACACAACCCAAGAAAGAAAAGTCAGGCTGACAGGGAAGATGACAGAGAGAAATGTTGTTTAAAGGGACATTTTCTTAAAAATACATATAAATTTACAAAATGTTTATTTCATTAGTACAACTTAAATTAGTATTTGTGTTTTGAGGTGACAGGTGCACTTTAACATACTAAAACAAAACAAAACAAAAAAAAAGCAAATGCATCCATTTATTAGCAATTTATCATTCACTTTGCATCCATTTTCCCAGCTGTACCTGTTTTTTCATTTTTGCAAAAATCAATGCTTAATACCAGGTGCACTTGATGTATGAAGCTCAGAATGATTTTAAGACTTATTATAAAGTTAATGACTGGCATTACAGAAGCAGTTACATATGTGTAAATGTTAACATTCCCTATTTTTTACACCAATTGGTTTGTGCAAAAAACAATAGGAAAAAGTTTGAAATAATCATTTGGGCCCTTTCCTTTTAGATCAAGGATCGGCAAACTTAGATGAGGAGGGAGCCATTTCGCTCCCTCCAGCAGCGACAATCTTTTTTTCGAGCCGCAAAGGGGGAGGAGCGCACTCTCCCGGTCACATGACCTGCCGACAGCCAATCAGAAGAGGCTTCAGAGGTCATGGGTGGGGCTTGGAAGATGCGTTCCGGGCCGCAGCAAGCAGCTAAAGAGCCGCACTTTTCCGACCCGTTTTAGAGTAATGATAGATTATTGGGGAGAAGAAAAAAAAAAGGGGGGGCACAAATGTACCTGTAGAATGCATATTAGCTGAAACAAGGAGGAGGCAGCTGGGGATGTTAGAAAGGATCATTAGAAAGATGAGTGCTGTACTTTACCAGCAAGACATGGAGATCTCCCAGGCTGTCTCGCTGCAGACCTACAAGTGCTTTAATTCACGGAGGAGTTTCAGGATTTCTATTGGTTACGGTTTGAAACAGAACCTTTCAAAACTATGAACTAATTTACAGGTTATACTTGTTAATAACTGGCATTCCAAATTTTCTCTAAAAAAAAAAAGGAATAGTTTTGGGATGTTTCCCATGTGGCGAATGTAAGGCATGTAAATTTCTTTTGATTCCAGAGGACAGTTATATTAAATAAAGTAAGTGCTGAGACAAGTTTCTATGGTGCCCTAATTGAAAATGCCAAAATGTGCCCCTACTGGCAGTTCTCCCCTACTTCAGCTCCACCCTCTCCAGAAAGCTGGTGTCCTGGGCATGGACTTCTTACAGAGAATGTGTGAAACCCATCACTGATATTCAGTCCTGAAGGGACATTCCTGAACCAGGCAAACACTATGGAGAAAATGTATCAAGTGGCTTTAATCTAATAAATGGAGGCAAAGTCGTTTGCCTCCATTTATTAGCAATTTAACATTCACATTGTGTCTATTTTGTCTCAGATGCACTTGTTTTTTTAAAAATTTTTTGCTATAATCAGCTATTAAGACCAGGTGCAATGGATGTATGAAGCTTAGAACTATTTAAAGACCTATTTTAATTAGTCAAATTAATGCCTGCCTGAACCATGGTGTTAGAGAAGCAGTTAAACATTTGTGTAAAAAAATGCTAGCAATTAGCAAAAAAAAAATTCAACATTACTAACTGATTACTAAGGTAAGAAAAAAAAAAGACATACAGGTATTGATAAGATTTGTTACACAAGCCAAGACGCAAATTGTTAACTTTTCTTTTTAGCGCCACTTGATACATTTTCCCCATTGTGTGTTGTGTGAGCATGGTTCATTATCATATTAATGAGGATCCATAATGGCACCCATGGTGCACTAGCACCAGCAGTTCCATAAGAGAACTACACATAAAACTGATGTACCGATTTACTAATTCATGATGGCAGACCCAGTACTTTAAACATGTCAGCAATTGATGTATATTAGTTCTTCTTTAAGAAAACATATCCTTCTCAAAGTTATTTTCATTTACTTATGTTGTCTGAATTTCACTAAATATCTTCAAGTATATATACCTGCGTAGCATCAATTATCCATAACTCACGCATTTGCTTAAATGCATAATCAGGAAATATTTAGTGCACACGGAATGCTTTGCCCTCATGTATAGTTAATTAAAAAAAAAAAAAAAAAAAGAAAAACATGTTAAATAAATGTGGTTTATTTTCCCTTTAAAAAGCCACATTCTTTTCACAGCCTTGGAAGGAAAATAGCATTAACGCTAGGTGTCCAATTTCTTGTACATAAGTTCCCATGAACATGTCCTTCTATCCTTCTCCATCATCAGTAGTTTTATTTTCTCATTTATAGCTGTTCAAGCGCAAGACAAAATGTGGCATTTTATTAAACATTTGTTAATTTATTTTCTGGGTAAATTCCTGTTTTATGTATCTAGGCACAACTCAAGGACTGTATGTTTGACACATTGTACAAGAACCAATGTATTCTACAAAACAGGAATCTTCAGCCTGAGAAGTAATAGTATATACAAAGGATGTCCACTTGTAAAAATGGCAGCACTGACCCAGCAATAAACATCTTGGGACTGTGGAGTCTAATGTTGATTAACCCTTTCACAGCCAGAGAGTGAACACTTAAAATTTAGATAATTGACCAAGCTAAAAAGCACTTCACCACTGTAAAAAATGTTCCCCCAAATACATATTACTAAATGGTTTGGAGAGGTCTTGGATATTTTTGTGTGTGTGTGGGGGCTACCTAATGTGGAATTATACATTAAAAGCATGAACTGACGAACCCTGCTGTTGATAAGAAGTATTTAGTTCCTTCTCTGGCCTCATGGGCAGAGCAGGAAACAGAAAACCAATAGTGTAACAACCGTCTCCTGATCATTTATACCTCAGCATATTTCATATTCCTGAACAAACCCACAGTAAGGAGACAGCTGTATATAACATGCTGAGCAAGCATATTCATCATCCTCAGAATGTAGCTAGACAGAGGAAGAAAACTTAGGAAACACACCTTCCTAGCAATTTTAACATTGAACTCATAATAGCAGCCCAGTGGCTTTAA
Organism: Pipa parva; assembly: GCA_019650415.1. Lineage (NCBI taxonomy): Eukaryota > Metazoa > Chordata > Amphibia > Anura > Pipidae > Pipa > Pipa parva. Next base: position 13,624 of record WMED01007955.1, on the reverse strand, counting down.
AACCTATTCAATTCCACATTGGAACGATTAGAGACCACTTAAAATGCAATTAAAAAAAGAATTCAGCGTATTTCTCTGCTCAACCGATGTCTGTAATCAGCACCCAACTGGTTAATGTTTGGGAAGCCACTTGCTCTGTAATAATGAATTCTAGACATGTTAACAATAATAAAAATCTTTTTGTATGAGTTTGGCTTAATCTCTGTAGTATATTCTCAAAATAAATTTGCCCATAGTCCAAACAAACTGGCTAAATCTGGAATTGTAAGGTAAATCCAACCCTTTTTTTAGATAAACCCCCCCCCCCTCCCCCCGTGTACAAATCCTGTCCCGGTAAATATGGGCAGCTAGCAAAGTCTGGGATCTCTATAATCCTTCATACTACAAACAGAAACTCAGTTTAGAAAGGTTAAAGTACATCAGACTCCTAACTAATGTCAACTTTTAATTAGCGATGTTTTAGTGAGTCCCTGTACTGGTAGATTCACTGTACAAGGTACAAGGATGCAATAAAACAACAAGTAAAGAAAAGCTAATATCATTTCTAAGTCTATGAGACAGACTGTGTTGGATTTCATACTGGGAGAAGTGAAATTTCAAAATGCTAGTCACCTACCTTCCTTTAATAAACATAGTATCCCCCAATCGCACTTTAGTTACGTGAATTATTACCAATACTTCTCCAATCTTCAGTAAATCTGGCATTCACCAGTCTTTCCTCCATCATCAAATAAATGCCACCTATCCAGCTCTCTGGCTGTAAATGGGTTAAACAGGCTCCAAATGCCAAAATGTTTTCTTACCATATCCGCACTCTGCTCTGTGCTGCTTTCGGATGCTTATCTATATACAACAATATACAATAATAATTAAAAGTACAATACCAAATTAGTTAAAATACAGTTAATGTGTTTCCTGTTAATTCCCTGCAATACACACAGCATCCAGATGGTGGCAGTATTTTCACTTCATCCTTAATACAATGTTCAGTCTGTGGCATATATGAAAATGGGCTCAATAGATGTGACATGCTGAATAATTTTGCTATCATTTCCACACTGGTGCTGACAGTCAAAGCCAAGATTCCTGGTCAGTGAAGTTCTGAAGATGATTATTTCTGGTATTCCTTCGTACAAGATGCTTTTTTGTATCACTGTCACGAAATCTGTAAATTGGCATGGTGTTTTATATTTCTAATCCGATGATACAGTAGATATAATAAAATCCTTAATGACTTTCACCTTTCTTCCAATGAGAACATATAAATTCAAATTATCCTACATCTTACCCCAGTCATGACAAGCTGACTGGCGGAACCCAGATGCCCCATGTTATGTGTGTGCGTACAGTTCTAAGAGAAGTCCCACTGTCAATCACATGGTTTGTGAAGTTTAGCTTCCTCAATAAAACTGTAGATCTATTTCCACACAAAGAAAGCTGTGAATTATTTTTCATATTTGTAAACACTTAACATAGAAATTAATTTTTGACTGCACTTCTCCCTAGTATGTCCTGCTGTGGTTTAGAACTCGTTAAGCAGAAAAAGGTCCAAAATACTTGCTTACCTTCAGCCATTTTCACTGTATGAGAGTTTAAGAAACATATTGAGAATTGCTTTAATAACGTCCATTAAAGCAAAGATTCAAACACTGACTATAATGAGAGAATTGTGGAGTATGTGCAACACCTTTGGAACCTTATTGTGGAGTGGAACTTGCCTGATTACAGAGACTTCATTCTGTTTTTGTAATTTGCAAAGTCTCGCTCTTTGTTTGGAAGGTGACAAAGGCTTTTCAAAGGAATGCTGAGTTTTACTTTACAAAGAATATTGGTATGTTGTTTATATATACAGGTACAATTTCCTCTGCAGGCACTTTTCATCCTACTTCCCTTTAATTTCGCAGAGGTTTGCCTCCTATTCTTCTAAGGTGTAGCTCTAAGAGCAGCCAACACCAAGTTACTTTGGGGTGTTTGTCTATCTAAACCATATCACATACTGGGGCTTCACTGGTAATGAGTAGCTCAGGGCTCTGACTATTCTGGGGCACCTACTCATCACAGCTCTGTATAGGTGTTGCCCTAAGGTCAGAGGTCATTTAGGGTACCACAGGGTTTCCAATGTTTGAGATATCATACAGTCATTGAAATCTCATGCATCTGATAAACAGCTCTGAATGCGGTCTATCCACTGCTGAGCCAACAAAGGGTCTGTAGCACAGAAGTTATACATGCGTCGTGTTGTCTTTAGCTGGGGCAGAGGAAAAAAAAGGAAATTCAGTGGCATTAAAATGGTGATATATAGATATACAAAAGTGTGCAAATCACACAAAAATGAAAAATGTATCATTAGAGTTAAACTTTACTTACATCAAAAAATGCTCTTTCGTCCACATTTTTTGGTGCCCCTAGAGTCGGATTGCCTGGTGTTATGGCCTCCACTTCAGCTAAGTCAATCACCCCTTTACATTCAGTGTCTGTACGGCTCTCATAGTATCGCAGCTGAGCAAAGAATGAAGAATCATTTCAACAAAGAAAATGTATAAACATAAACAGATAAAACGTAAACAGAACTCATGGAAGAGGACAGGAAAGGGGGAAGCTCAGGGGAAACAGCAGGTATACCACAATGATTGAATTGTATAATAAGGTAGGAGGAGGAGGATAGAGAAATGGAATCTCGCGGATAACAGAAGGCATGCCACAATAAATTAACTACTAAGACTCTGAGAATTCCATTCCCGCCATCACTTTCTTGGTGCTACACTGAGTAAATTACAGATTTTAACAAGACCTACAGTTGTACAACATGTAGAAGGGGAGATTAAGGAGCAGAGAAAAAGACTTTACAGGAGGGGAATCAATTATTTCAAACAAAAGCTGAAAAGATGGAAGTGTTTTGTAACCTGGTGTTTAGTCTTGTCTAACACAAACCACCGTGGTTTCCAGGGCTTCATGAAAGCTCCTCTCTTGAAAAGAGTTCCTTCATATGACCTGTAACATACCAACAACAAGTCAAGCAAAACATACCTTTTGTGCTTTTTGACTTTAACATTCTTTCACAGTACCCAAGGTAATGTGTCATTGGCTGTACAGCCTGGACTAATAGGTTTTTGTTGGCAATTGCTGCTGTTTTTTATACCTACACTTCTGTAAATAAAGCGGTGCACTATTTATATGTATACTTTCCTGTAACCTGCAGTCACCTATATTTATGTTTTGAATTGTTACATAGCCACTTGCTCTCTAACTGTTTGGAGTAAGGCTGCCATGATTTTTAATTTTTTGGCGTTTTACCTGTTCTCTCTCTCGGCAGTGTTGAACTGACTGTATAAAGTGCTGGTGCTGTTCCTTGCACCTAGTTTTCCTGCTCCACTAGGCGTGCTTGCTGTGCTCTGCCCACTTTCCAGGCTTAAGTTTAGTGTGGAGCCAACACCACTCTCCTGAAGGTAGACCCCCAGTGAATGACGCTGGGAGGACACAGTAGATGACATCAGCAGAGCGCTAGTTTTCTGTATGTGAGAAAAAAAAAAGTCATACAGAGTTTATTTAATATGATGAAATCAAATTCTATATCAAATAGTTTTCCACTTACAGTATTTTATCCCTTTCAGCTTACTAACCACATAACTGGAACAAGTATTGCATTTACCTGGCCTGGGTTCCCATTATAACAGTGCATCAAGCTTAAACTGTAACCTACACATGTTTGTGATCACTACTCCAGATGGAAGCAATAGTAACACTTCAATAATAAGGTCAAGACCATAGAGAATAAAAAAGTATTTCCCTCACCCGACTTTCATGTCGAGCCTCTGTTCTGTGAGCAGCTTTTAATTTGTCCCATGTATCTTTCCAGCGCTCCGGAACCTGGCCAAGGTCACTTTCCAGACTTTGTAGCTCCTACATAAACAAGCACAGACGTACAATTTAGCAAAATAAGATGCAGTCTGTTTTTTTTTTTTGTTTTTTTGTTTTTCATCAAGCTTATTTTATTATAGGACAAAGAAAAAAAATGAATAAATAAATGTAAGCTTTAACAAATGGTCCAACATTGTGATTTATTCTGAAGAATCGTAAATGCATCTATATGCAACTACCTGGTTTAAAGACATAGTAATGGGTGTAATTAATACTCTACTGAGAGCAGACAGGCAACATATCTACAACCTGAACTGCTTGGGGTTAATGATTCATTCTGCAGTGACAAGCAGGATAATACCGGTATACTTTATGAATATGAATTCTATTATGAGTTTGAATAGTGGTTTGCTGAAATGAGTAAGCATCATAGTACCATTTTATAGGACCCATTAAGTCATGTTTTCTCTTGTGAAATAGAACATGGATTTGTAATGGAAGGAATAATATATTAGTACCAAAAGGCGCCAATCTATAATAAGATTGTGTGACACTTGATTGACAAAATCAGAAGTTCACTTGACTTTTGTTTGCATTGAGCCAGCCTGACTAGATAAGAAATATCCCAGATTTTCAGGCTTGTACATGTATACAGAAAGTAATTCGATTTCACAGTCACAATTAGATTTTTGATCAAGTGAATTAGATTTTTGGCTAACTGCGCAAATGAAATAGAAGTGATTTGGGATTATTATTCAGTATAAAATGTTCTTGCGAAAATGTACACAAATTCAAAAGATAGAGGAGTCAAACTGACAATGTCACAATTGTCAGATATACTAGGGCAGTACAGTTTTTAAACCATTGCTCGTTAAAGGCCTGAAGCCTTGTACTACCAATACAATTTAAAACAGTCTATCCCTGCAATAAAGAGAGAAAATAGTTTATGGAAAACAATATATATATATATATAATAAAGGCAACATCCAACCTCTACCAAAAACATTGAAAAACCATTTACTTGTAATACATTGATAATTATAGGGACGGGAGTTCAGAGCAGGATTTACAAAAGTTTGTGAAATATGTGGCTCTCTATTTGTGTTCATGTATATAACATTTCAAGATTATTCTCATACTCCAGGCTGTGACTGACCTCCAACAGGCAGGTAATGGCATCAGGTTCGAGACGCCCAGGTGCATGGTATGATGGCCAAATGATCTTGCGCTTAGTCTGTGGTGCTGAGCTGTCAGTTTTTTCTGGCTCCTCATGTCTGGTTCCCTGAAGCAAGTCATAGTCATAAGAGGGTCCCTCACTCAATACTTCATGAGTGTAATAATCCCAGACACGAAGACCCCATACTGAGCTGTAGGGGCGCAGAACCTATGGAATACCATTGTCAAATTTTATAGTGTTCCTGTTATTTATACTTGTTGATTTTACCACAGCACTACATGTATAGTTTCTGATAATTTACCTCTCCATCCTCTGGAGAAAACATGTAATTATAAAAAACAGGATTCTTCTTGTGCAGGCGTTCCATAAACTCCCAAACTGACCGACACACCTGGGGGCTCCGCCGGTCCCCTTTCTCTTCATAGAGTACCCCTGAGAGGAAAAAATGGTTACTTAGAAGGTTGACACCAACTAGTGCTCCTACAGAACCTGCTGAACTACACCTCCTAGCAAGACAATCAATTTTATAAGGCGGCACGTGTATTTCACCTAAAGAAAAACTATGCAATACGATGTATGCAAGGAACAGAGTCTTATTCAAACACAAAATGAACATTTGACTAGTTTTTAAAAACAAAACTTAAAATAATTGTGTATAAATTCATTGCAAGTTGTGTGGGTGCATAGATCAGTTCATACAGTCCAGATAGAGACACATAAGATACACAATCCTCTTTAGCTACTGCTAACACAAAATTATCCTGTAACAGGTTGTTGTAAGTAGCAAAGAGCAAAAGTAAACACAAAAGAATACAAATCAGAAAACATTTGTATAAGAAGTCTGCAGCGATAACTGCCATAACAATCCTAAGAGACTTTTTCTTTTCCTGGCATTACTGATCTTTTAGGCTAGAGCTAAACATACATTTTGGGACTTGCTTTTTTCTTTGGGTATAGCTCAACTCCCCACACATTCACATTATACTGCAGCCGTAATAAAGCTCTCCTTCAGAAGTAAACTGCCTACATCCATGTTTTCTCCAACAGTTATAAGGTAAGTCTATGGGAAGTGGAGCTAGGTGCTTTGTCAGAGTAGACCTAACCTCTGGCCTGGTTTCTGAGCAACTGTCAGCATTACTTTTGCTACAATACACTGAAATATTAATTTAAAAAATCCCATATAACAAAGAATTACCTCCTTTGTTTTAGTCCGTTATACTGGCTACATTGCTTACCTTTCTCAATCCTTTCACAGTCCGAGTCCAAGAGGAAGGTCCGAAATCTGTTGGACACATAGTGATATGCCAGAAATTTCAGGTAATACTGACTGAATTCAAACTCGGAAGGAAACTGAAGATGGATCTGTATAAATGAAAATAAAAGGAGAGAAGGCTACTTAATCAATTCGTCCTCATGAATATGTGTGGACTACTTAAAGCAACACTACAAAACTTAAAATAGACAGCTTTATCTGATAGAGAATAATTTAGGATACGTTAACATACAGAATATTTGGAATAAAGAATACATTTGGAGAAAATATAGGTTAGACTTCTTTAAATTCTATGCTCCTAAATAGAAAATTGAATATTTAAAGGGGCACTATAGTGATGATATAACTGCACACATACATATAAAACTCCTTTATACTAAGCCAATTACTGACAAAATTAGTTAAAAAAAGTTTAGGGAAGAAATAATACTTGCAGTTTGTTTCCCTTAATTGGTTTTCCTGAGAGCTGACATTTTCCTCCACCCGCTCCCCCTACTCTTTCTGTTCTGCAAGTCAGGCAACATGAGAAGAAAAAGCTGCCTGACTGCTATTGGCTAAGCAGTGTGCTGACCTTTTGACTGCATAAATTATGTTGGAATGCAGGAGATTACACAGGGAAATCTGACTTGTGCACGTGCTAAGTAGTAAGTAGGGCAAAAATGTCTGGGGGAGGGTACCTTTTCATGGAAAACTGAGCAGAACACATCACACACACATTTCCTGGTGCGGTAGTTTATCAGTGCTGCCTAATAAATAATTCTGCATCACATTAAACACCTACTGGGGAGAAACAGTTCTCACTACTGCATATGTAAAGATGTAATTTGACTATACTTCCCCTTTAACTCACAGTAAGTTTTTGCAGACTGTTGGGGAACACAAACAAAACCACTAGGGTTAAGTTTCCTTCTCTGAAGGAGGTAGAGTACTAGAAAAAAAATGTGAGGAGGGGCAACCCCAGTACCCCTTGCTCTAGGCTTGAATCCTTCCCTAAGGCTCCCCACCCACTTCAGTTAAAACAATGCTGTCAAAGAATACGAAAAGTAAGAGTAGTGCCACAAGGATGCAACAGGCCAAGCTAAATATTACACCCATTCTGCCCGAGCAGCAGAATCCTCAGGGGCAGCATGAGATGGGTTGGTTGCACAGGAAGCACTGGGCATCACTCCATCTTGACCTCCTGCTAGCTTTGCTGGCATTACTTAAAAGCAAAGAAAGTGATCTTAGCAGAATTGCTTTCATATTTTGGCATATTATCTGCAGGATCTTTAATACTGCAAAGAGGCAGTGTGTACCTGGGGTGAAGTAAAGAATACCTCCCTTTTTTAAAATGCTGACCGAAGATAGCCACATGCAAAAAAGCTCTAAAGAACAGCATACCTCCCCACTACATAATAAGTAGAGATTTTGCCTGTTCCCTGCAATATCTGCTGAAGAAAACCCACCGTTACCATTTCTTGCTCCTAAATTAACAAAGCTCCCTCACTTACCTGATGTACACAGTCCAAGAACTGTAGGAAGACAGGTGTGAAGCCATTGTTTTGGCTGGCCGCTGTATGAGCCCCGCGGTGGCTAAATCTGTGACCAAAAGAAAGCCACTCCTTCTCCACAAGCAACCGAAATCCCTCTATTGTTCGATAGTATGGGTCAGAGAGTAGCTGAACGAGGGACACCACCTATTTGAAGTGCATGCCATGTTAAAAGTAAGTTACTGCACAGGGTGATTCAGTTTAGATTAATTGCTCTAGATGCTACCTGGGTCAAAAGAGAAACCAGATTTTTTTAATCATCTCAGATGATGACTATTAACAAACCTTCCAAAAATTAAACCTGTGAGTTATGGAGACATTATCAAACACAAAAAACATTTTTTGAAATAGTCTTGTGAATGCTAAATACAGGAGGGCACATACACTGCACCAATGCTTTGTTAACAATCTTTTAATGTCAGCCTGGTGTCCAGCAACAGTTCTTGTCAATTGATTATCAGAAGAAAGAAAATAGTTGTGTTTAGATTACCAATGAAAAATAGCTTTGTTTTGATTAAGGGAAATTGGTTATTGTTCTCCTTGTAGGAACTTAGTAGATGAGTTTCCTGCTTCTTCCATACCAGAACACCAGGCCTGACCCCAGTTCATAACAAAGATTAAGGCTATTTACCTGTATATCAGAAAAATATAGTCTCCCACAGGCAATGAGGGCAATGGCAGAATAGGTGTTTTATGTCTTTGTGGTAAAATGGCAAAAAAAAAAAGCCTATAAACTGCAGCCCACTGACTTTACCAAGGGACAGGAGCAACACAAGGTGACTTTCCATGTTGTCAAACAAGTATTGAAAAGTCACCAAGCAATGAACAGGCAGGATGTGAAGTCATTTAATAAGATTTTGTTTTTAATATTTCTTTATTACAACAGACTTGAGATACATTGCATTACATTTTACATCAAGGGGGAATTCACCATTCAGCGAAGTGCGCTCCGAAGCTTTCGGCTCACTTCGCAAATGGTATTATGCGCATGCTGATGTTCTGCACACGGACATCAGCGAGCGCATTAAAGGGATTCCCGTCTCGGCGAGGCAACTCTTTTGGTCTCGCCGAGACGGGAATCCCTTTAATGCGCTCGCTGATGTCCGCGTGCAGGTCATCAGCAAGCGCATAATACCATTTGCGAAGTGAGCCGAAGGCTTCGGAGCGCACTTCGCTGAATGGTGAATTCCCCCCAAATGTAAATCTTACTCAGGTCTCATACATCAACATATTATGTTGAACTTTGTCTCTCCCATTCAAAATAAATTTTGATGTACGTATTAATGTCTTAAGATATTTTAAAAGAAGATTTAAGAATATCATATCATTATATATTCATGTAGTGTTTTTAGACAAAAACTTTACTATAACAGTAAATTGTGTACTAAGGCAAGTACCTTTAATGTCTTAGAGACCTACAAGGGTACAGATAATTGTGGGGATCTTTGCATTTTCTCACTAGTTGCTGATACTGATACAATTTCCAGCAGGCTGAGAAGACATCAGCTTGCACATCACTGTTTTACAGAGTATTTGACATGCCATTTGTCAGTCATGCTGTCTGGTTTACTGTTCAACAGTATCTATAAAACCAAAGCAAGTAAAGCCTCTGTATTGTCCCTAGTTTCCACAAGTCAAAATGATGGAAACTTTAAGCTCCACTGCAATAAAAGCCCACCCAAAGCTAAAAACCAAATGAATGAGTATACATACCAGGGTAGTGAGATCCCAACCATCCTCCAGACCAACCAGAACAGAAGAGCCACTATCTAGTAATTCTACAACAAGCACAGAGACCTGCAAAAGTTTGTGTAGCTGAAAGAGAAAAGGAGATAGATTCTAGATTCATATTAGGCAAGAGTTTAAAGAATGAGAAGCAGGGTAGAATAAGGAGATCGATTCTAGATTCATATTAGGCAAGAGTTTAAAGAATGAGAAGCAGGGTAGAATAAGGAGTTAAGCAAACAGTGTCTGAGAGCCAAGTGGATCCTTAGGAATAGTTGCAGTGTAAAGGAAAGACATAAAAAGGGCAGTAAAATAAATTTGGGAAGATATTAAGTTACAAATTAATAGTAACAAATAAAACAACAGAGAAGAAAAAAAGTCTAATTATAGGCAGACCTGCAGCAACCACTCTGAATCTTCCAGTGTTCGCATATAAGACTGGCTGGGGTCACTGGATGGAGCACTTGGTACACAAGCCTTCATTAACTTCTTAAAACTGCCCTTCACTTGCCTGATGTCAAACAGCTCAATTGGTACTAATTCCCACTGCTGCAAAGGGTCCTGTTTGACTCCCTGAGGAGGAAACAATTAGAATATTCAGGTATAATATGGATTTATTCTATTCACCCAGAAATTAAAAACTCAAGATTACCAGATGGTAAACTGCTCTACAAACTACTCCTTACAGGACAATTCAGCATCCTTTCCTAAAATATTAACCCTTTCACATCTTCAAAGCTCTCTTTAACAGTGTCAAATTCTTTGGTGGAATGTCTAGGCAGCATTTAATAAATTAGCAACTAATTCATACATGAGTTTTTAACCAATATATACATATACACAGCACATTACAAACACTCACTTTCAGCTGGGACTTGTCTCCGATAATGTACAGTGCAGCTCTGCGAGGAGTCAGCACACTCTCTGAGGGTCCTCCATTTTGATGAGGGGTCACAAGCTCTCTTCCTGCCAGCCTTGTCCCCACATCTGAATTCATAGCATAAGAACTAAGCCTTCCACTTCCTCGTATACTGCCCCACTTTCCTGCAAGAATGAAACAGGAGCATGAATAAAGTGCATCTGTCACCTCAAAACTCTAATACTAATTTAGGTTCTACTAATGAAATCAACGTTTTAGTAAATATAGATGTATTTTAAAAAATGTACCTTTATACCGCATTTCTGTCATCTTCCCTGCCTTTTCTTTCTGAGTCAGGTGGGTGGGGTTAAATGATTGACATAGCTCCTCCAATCAGATCCCTGCTAGATTGTGATTTATGGGATCTGATTGGAGGAGCTATAATGTCAATCATCATTTAGTCCTGCCCAATTGACTCGGGAAAGAAAAGTCAGGTTGACAGGGAAGATGATAGAGAGAAATGCTGCATAAAGGTACATTTTTTAAAATACATTTATATTTACAAAATGTTTATTTCATTAGTAGAACCTACATTAGTTTTGGTTTTGAGGTGACAGGTGCAGTTAAAGAAAAAATGTACAGTTAATGATGCAGTTACACCAACTACGATCAACTCCAAAGGGAATATCAGTTTGTACGAAGTGAGATCATTAAAAACAACAAAACCATCATATTGACAGTCAGCAATAGGTAAGGTGGAAAGATTTTTTTGAAGAAAAAAAGCAGCATATTGTATGTTAATAACACAGTAACAGGAGGAAACTATTATCTTGTTTTAACCAATGGGGGTCAATGATTACATTAGTGCTCAGAGAATCACACTGATAACTGAGGAGTGTTACCATGCTACAAGACTTAGAGGGCAACAGAACAGGCAGTATTAGCACTAGGAAATGTGCACTGACCTCTCTCTATATATCCACGTCGCAACGCAGGGTGTTTAACACCCCGAACTGAGTAACCTGGGGCAGGGAGAAAAGGGGCAGCTACATCACAGGGAGAATGCACCAATGGGAGACTGGTGGAACAGATGGAAATGGTATGATGACACTGATATGGGGGAGGGCAGCGGGCTTAGTAAAGCATGGAAGGGTACTAATAATATGGGATGAAGTAATGTGATACTGACTGAAAAAATGGGGTTGGAACAAGATTGGAGGTAGGTGTGTGTGAATATATACTATTCACACACACACACACACACACACACACACACACAAGGCACACAAAATCTAAAATGCATTCCTAAGTCTTCAGTGGGAAACACATTTAGCAATTTTCTTTTCCAAATTACTGAAATTATTTAAAAATTTCCATTCAGCATAGCACACACAATTGTTCATGTACCCTTCCTACCTCCACGAGTGTCCTCTTTCCCTCCCATCACCTGCTTCATCAAGGAACCCAGCTTGGGCTGACGTTTGTCTGGAGAATCTGCAGCAGAAACACTGGCTTTACATACCCTGTATATAACTTACCAGGGAGCAAATAATGTGTGCAGTAAATCCCTTTACGATTATTATGGATGACATACCTCTGCACAACACCTTAGCTTATCTGAGTCTCTAAGGTTTAATTAACATGTAAGTTGCTTTCTATGACTGGGCTACCTGTAAAATTCATAAACATGTTCACTAATAATGGAACATACAATTCAACTGGCAAATGCAGTTTCTACCCAATTGTCACGTCATTTGGCCTAAGGGCAATTAGATTACTTGGCCATAAGCACCTATTCCTTGTAAGATCCAAACTACTCAATAAAGCTAGCAGTATGTAGTTCCCATGCCACACTGCCAGACTAAATCATCATTCATTATCGGATGATGGTAAATCCAGCTATGGTAAAGTTCTAAGGTAATGTCAGAGCACTTCTCTGTCGGCGCCAAAGACAATATACAAACATTAACAAAATGTATTGCATTCATTCTAATTGTGACCATGTCAAACTGTATCGCAACAACTTATGCAACAAATAACTGACAAAATGCATTCTGTCTCTATTTCAACGCAAGCTTCACAATGCTTCCTATGACATTACACTAGGTGCATTGGAAACAAATGGACATTACTCTGAAGCCAGGTTCACACTGGCGTATTTCTGTGCTGTGCATATACACTGTGCTTAAAAATAAGAAAAAAGTGTGCCGTGAATCCTTATGGCACTTACCTGTTCTGCCCACACTAGTGCTAAACGAAAGAAGGCGAACGCTTGCCGTTGCACATTCGATGAGCGTACATACATGACCAGATAGGAGGAGCCATGAACACTGAGGGAGCATTCACACTGTGTCAGGTAAGTAGAGTAGAAAAGGACACCCTGAATATATGCAGGCCTGTGGGGTGTATTTTCTGGTCACACTTTTCTAGAAGCACAGAGCATAAATACGCCAGAGTGAACCTGGCCTAAATGTTGGAGGCAAATGGACATTATTCTAAGTGCTGGAAAATAAATCTTTGTACTTTTTTCCATGTAAGGGTCAGACCTCCAACTCTGCTGTCAGTCTTCATTTCACTTTCATTGATTTGAAAGGAAAATCTCCTGAATAACAGCCAGCTGCTAGCTCCCTACATGCAATCTTAGGTGCTAACTGCATGCAGCAGCAATATGGCTAATAGTTTTGCATTTAAGATGCATGGAGGCTGAGAGAGAAGCAGGGATAAAGGAATGGCAGTGTCAAATTCACAACCTATCGTGGCAAAATAGAGATCTCAATTTGAAACCCATTTATTTGTGAATTTAGAAATCATTGCTCTTCTGCAAAGCTGGATAAACGTAGAAGCAAAAGGATCTGTAATGTAACTGAAAATATCCCTAAATCATGTGTGTAAACAATGAAATAGTAAATAGGCTAATTGCATAATGAGAGTATTCCTCCAAGGCAGGGCCGGCTCTCCGTATGGGCGGAGTGGGCCGTTGCCCTGGCGCAATTAGCAAGGGGGCGCACGCACCGGTGCCCCCTTGCTAAACGCCGTCGCGCTCCTCTACTTTGACTCATGTGACCCGATCGGTCACATGAGCCAATAGAAAGCCGGGAGCGCACTAATCAGCGCTTCCGACTTTCAGTCAGCCTGCAGGATAAGCAGGCAGGATCGCGCCTTCGGATGGGGTAAGTGAAGCCCCCCCCTCTGACCCACCATTG